>CM023202.3:36731166-36990475 GCA_004115045.4 Sinella curviseta | reverse complement strand
GAAAACTATAATAAACGAAAATATCATTTGGATCGATAGGCCAAATGTGGGCAGAAACATTTTATTAATCACGTTGTCACCAGTTGTGTTCCCATTCAGTTTAGATATGTTGTAAAGTTGAAACATTCCCTGCAACGTCTGATGATTATGTTGATCCATTTAATCCATTTCAACACCCGAATTGCTCTACGTTCTGTCGCAGTGAGTAATATTTAATTTGGCGAGTCATCGCGAGCAAAAGTATTCAAGTATCTGTGAAATTTGTCGATAAGTCGCAGCTGAAGGCGAATAAGTGACTTTACATTGACCATTTTGGTCAAGGCTTCCATGACTCTTGTCCCTGTCCGAAATATTAGACTGTCCTCCTTTCAGCGTTGATGCACCATTAATATCATGTGTGAAATGCGTCTCCACCAAGACCGCCACATGGACGCATAAATTGTTAATGCTTACATAAATATAATTATATGGCTTGCAATATTTATGCCAATTCAGCATTTATGTTCTCACAAAATACATATGATCTTGTTTTTATGCGTGGGCGCTTGCTGGAAGGTGATAGCACCACAATTATGTTGTCTTAAGATTATCCTACTTTACTAGAACAAAATTCGAATTATAAATAATAATTATGTACTGATAATTAAAGCGCAAAAGACTCACGAATCTACATGGATTATACATTTACGTAAAGTGCGAATTATTATTTATGGTACGCCCGTTAACTGGAAAATTACTATTTGAAGTTATTCGTCAGAATTAAAACGACGCACCGTGTTGTGATGTTACGCACTAGCTTCAGCACGGAAACTTTTCCCTATGCTTATAATCAAACTATTTTCGGAAAGTTACAAATTCGTTCCGCATTGTTATCAGAGCTGCTTTAGGAATGTTTTTGAACTCATTTTCGGATACTTTAAATCGTATCGCGAAGATACAAGTTTTACACACTGTGTATGTGCACCGCCTCTAAATCTATCAATATGGCACACCATCCAATCCACAAGGATAAATGATTTGGAGTGTTTGGTAGATCGCTTCGTTATCCTCCCTCCTCATTCAAGCAGTATCACCAAAATATCAAGAGTGCTGACCATGAGGCTTTACATGCCAAACATGACGATGATTATGTGTTTACGAGCAATTTCAATGAGCTCTCCTGACTTTTTTTTCAATTATTAATATTTATTTAGTTTGCACGTTTTGAGTAAATTAGATGAGCCGGCTATCACTGATGTTCAGCACCGGCTTCGATTTGTCTTCCCGATTACAGCTGCTGATTTGCTGACTGGATCCAACTTCAGCTGCTTGTTCGTCAACCACCAGGACCGCGGTACTATCCGGATCCAATAGTCTGCATCCCGTATACCATTTACAAACGGAGCAAACGCAAAACGCAATTTTGCATAATAAAATTAGTACTACAACTATGACAGCTATTGATGACGTCGTCAGCTTACCGTTATGTAGCGAATACATTACAGGGATTATTACGGAACCAATTCACAACGAAAGTTGCACTATTTCCGACACCTGTTTAATATGTGTTTTCGTGTTGCACATTAACAAAAAATTGTAAAGTAATTGCAACCATAATCATGCTACAACTGACGTTCATCATATTACAAAATACTACAAAAACAAAACACTAGTGTATTGTGAATTTATCGATCCGTTAGGTGTCCTCGAACGCCCTTCACACCAACTACTTTAGTTCAATAGAATCCTAAATTGAATTTGGAAGCCTTTCTCAAGTGATCGTCAAATATATAACTACTACATTGATGATGTATGCTTTCACCATAAGCAGTTTAAAGTGTTTTATGGGGTATATGAATACTCGTCTATTGGAAAAATGTGACAAACATGCGGCATGAAAGAGAGGCCAGGGATACTTCAAACACTCAGAGAGTAAACCTGCATGTGTCTGGAATTGTATAGTTTCCTCGTGCATGAACAACACTCTTTCAATTCACCCGATAAAAATTGTGGAACATGCTGAAGTTGTTTGTCAAACACAAAGAGACGGTATAAGACGTAAGGGAAATACGAAACCATTTTCCTGCAAAATAGTTGAACATTTATAGCAAATAAAGAACAAAACTATAAAAAACGTTCACTCATTTAAAATACAATGACGCAAATGTGTCATGGTAGTGCTGATGTCAATAAAGCTTTTATTTTTCCAACCCCAATGAAAAAAGCAAAACTCATACAATAAATTAGAAATTAGGCACAAAATATGTGATATGCAAAATACTTTTAACGGCAATGTGCTTTTTCCACTGAAAATGGATTTTGAAATCATCATCCGTTATATTTATGAGATATGAATAAAACAAGCTGCATCCAAATGAGTTCATAAGTTTTTTCCCGATTCCGAGAAAATACATGAAATTTCATTTTCAATAACTTTTAGCAAGTATTAAAGTAGCTCCACTTTACAAAGTCCGACACAAAACAAAGTCAGCGTCCGGAAATTTTCTTTTGAGTTGAAATGAAACATTTAACTGCCTGAGGGAAGCTATTACCTTCTTCACCATCGATTTTATGGGCGTTGGCTCCATTCGGTGTTTTGGTTTTCAAGTTGAGACATGTAGAGCCGATACTATTCATCAGTATCTACATGCCATTGATAGCATTCACAAACATAACCGTTCACGCTACAGCAAATCTTTTAAATTAGCAAGAATCATCTTAATTTCAATACCATCTAATCTTAACAGATAAAGGATCATGGCTTCAGTCAGTGTTCAATATGGCATTTATGTCTCGCCCCCCTGGATCACACCAATGTATTTGGTGGCGGGGAAAATATACAAAAATACATACGGCCGACTGCCTTGTTCCTCGATGCAGATAACGATAACCGAAGATGGTAAGATCTCTTGTACCATGGCATTCAGGACAACATCCGAAATGGTTGTGGTGGCTACATATACAGTGCAAAATATCCAGCTATCTGTCGTACTTCTGAAAATGCTTCTTGACGGCAACTCATCTGCGCACACATCTGGATTAGAAATGATGCGAATTGGAATAGCTATATTTCTGCTAACATTCCATACGACGTTCTGCATTGTCCCCAGAATATATTTCTTCATGCACCCGGGTCCCATCCACTACGCACAAAACACTTTGCTGCACTCAAATCTAACAATGAGACCAGTTGACGGCATTCTAGAAGATATTCCTAACTTTATTGTACTGTATCTGCTGTTGGGAATAGTTTGGCCCGGGATAATTACCCCATTTGTATTCACGACCATGGGGCTGGACCACTGGAATATGATATTTCTCAAATTGACATCGGCCGCTGACCACCCGGCTTTGAGAGTAATTTCAGGCTTGCTCTCATGTACATTGTGGACCATTGGTAGTAGGGACCTATTGGTTATTGCACTAAACGGAATGGGTTGTTTTCAATCCACTGGAACAAAAGTGAAGGAGCTGATTGCTGGGGTCCAGTCAGGAATCTACTCTGAAACGATGTACCAAGAATACGCTGAACTGATGATTACCTACAAATTATACAACCTTGCTAACACAGCGATGCTATTTGGTGTCATTGCGTGCACTCAAATTTTACTCACTTGGTTCTTGTGGGTTGCCGTAAACTGTAGAAATGTGTTGCCAGTTTTCGTCGTTGTGACCATGCTCGCAGCATTTATCGGTGGAACAATAATTGTGCTTGCACTGATTTGGAATACTAGTAAAGATTAGGATGGATGCTGATGAGCTACTGAGGAGCACAAGGAATACAAATTTTATCAACAAAAGCAGCTACCAGATAAAGTGTTTAAGAAGGCTATGGATAGCTCAACAGTCGTTACCCGTTGACTGTGGGGACTACTTTATTTTCAGGAAGGATTCGATAATGACATTATTTGGAAGTACTCAGCGGAAATGTTACCAATGCATTGCTGCTTATCAAAGTTTAAACATTAGTATGCCTGGTGTAATGTGTGCTCATAATGGATGGATCTCGTCCTGCACAAAACCAATTAGTCGAAGCCCAATCAATACTTATCAACATTATTGTAGATTTTGCTAGCTTTCCATTATGGAATGTATACATATTATGGTAATAAATAAAACTTTCTATGTTGCAAGAACCTGAATATACGTTTAATCACCGGAAACGCAAATATTTGAATTCTTGTTGGTGCACTATCATTTGAATTGTACGCCAATCATGCACAAAGATATTGCTTGTTATTCCCTCTTATCTGAATGTCGGTATTTATGACACTAGAGAGAACATTGAAACGGGGTCAAGGGAATTTTTATGGCATTTGTTTAATAGATTGGCAAATGGAATTAGGTGGCGTTTCTGAGCTTGTTGCCTAAGACATAAAAAACACCAAACGAAGTTGTGTTTGCTCTCATCATAAGTTGTTTAAAGTGTTTTAGAGGGCATATGAATACGTGTGCATTTAACACTTACGGTTTGAACGATATTCCACCGATACTTAAATCACTTACTATATTTTTGCTCAATAATGCAGCAATCGTGAATTCCATTATTTGCGAATCCAAACATAAGACTGCATGCGCCAAAAACAGTGAAACACTTTTAAGTTGTCGTACAAATAGGAAGTATACACTCGTACAAATAGAATATGTACTATCGTACAAATAGAATATGTACTATCGTACAAATAGAATATGTACTATCGTACAAATAGAATATGTACTATCGTACAAATAGAATATGTACTATCGTACAAATAGAATATGTACTATCGTACAAATAGAATATGTACTATCGTACAAATAGAATATGTACTATCGTACAAATAGAATATGTACTATCGTACAAATAGAATATGTACTATCGCACAAATAGAATATGTACTATCGTACAAATAGAATATGTACTATCGTACAAATAGAATATGTACTATCGTACAAATAGAATATGTACTATCGTACAAATAGAATATGTACTATCGTACAAATAGAATATGTACTATCGTACAAATAGGATATGTACTATCGTACAAATAGAATATGTACTATCGTACAAATAGAATATGTACTATCGTACAAATAGAATATGTACTATCGTACAAATAGAATATGTACTATCGTACAAATAGAATATGTACTATCGTACAAATAGAATATGTACTATCGTACAAATAGAATATGTACTATCGTACAAATAGAATATGTACTATCGTACAAATAGAATATGTACTATCGTACAAATAGAATATGTACTATCGTACAAATAGAATATGTACTATCGTACAAATAGAATATGTACTATCGTACAAATAGAATATGTACTATCGTACAAATAGAATATGTACTATCGTACAAATAGAATATGTACTATCGTACAAATAGAATATGTACTATCGTACAAATAGAATATGTACTATCGTACAAATAGAATATGTACTATCGTACAAATAGAATATGTACTATCGTACAAATAGAATATGTACTATCGTACAAATAGAATATGTACTATCGTACAAATAGAATATGTACTATCGTACAAATAGAATATGTACTATCGTACAAATAGAATATGTACTATCGTACAAATAGAATATGTACTATCGTACAAATAGAATATGTACTATCGTACAAATAGAATATGTACTATCGTACAAATAGAATATGTACTATCGTACAAATAGAATATGTACTATCGTACAAATAGAATATGTACTATCGTACAAATAGAATATGTACTATCGTACAAATAGAATATGTACTATCGTACAAATAGAATATGTACTATCGTACAAATAGAATATGTACTATCGTACAAATAGAATATGTACTATCGTACAAATAGAATATGTACTATCGTACAAATAGAATATGTACTATCGTACAAATAGAATATGTACTATCGTACAAATAGAATATGTACTATCGTACAAATAGAATATGTACTATCGTACAAATAGAATATGTACTATCGTACAAATAGAATATGTACTATCGTACAAATAGAATATGTACTATCGTACAAATAGAATATGTACTATCGTACAAATAGAATATGTACTATCGTACAAATAGAATATGTACTATCGTACAAATAGAATATGTACTATCGTACAAATAGAATATGTACTATCGTACAAATAGAATATGTACTATCGTACAAATAGAATATGTACTATCGTACAAATAGAATATGTACTATCGTACAAATAGAATATGTACTATCGTACAAATAGAATATGTACTATCGTACAAATAGAATATGTACTATCGTACAAATAGAATATGTACTATCGTACAAATAGAATATGTACTATCGTACAAATAGAATATGTACTATCGTACAAATAGAATATGTACTATCGTACAAATAGAATATGTACTATCGTACAAATAGAATATGTACTATCGTACAAATAGAATATGTACTATCGTACAAATAGAATATGTACTATCGTACAAATAGAATATGTACTATCGTACAAATAGAATATGTACTATCGTACAAATAGAATATGTACTATCGTACAAATAGAATATGTACTATCGTACAAATAGAATATGTACTATCGTACAAATAGAATATGTACTATCGTACAAATAGAATATGTACTATCGTACAAATAGAATATGTACTATCGTACAAATAGAATATGTACTATCGTACAAATAGAATATGTACTATCGTACAAATAGAATATGTACTATCGTACAAATAGAATATGTACTATCGTACAAATAGAATATGTACTATCGTACAAATAGAATATGTACTATCGTACAAATAGAATATGTACTATCGTACAAATAGAATATGTACTATCGTACAAATAGAATATGTACTATCGTACAAATAGAATATGTACTATCGTACAAATAGAATATGTACTATCGTACAAATAGAATATGTACTATCGTACAAATAGAATATGTACTATCGTACAAATAGAATATGTACTATCGTACAAATAGAATATGTACTATCGTACAAATAGAATATGTACTATCGTACAAATAGAATATGTACTATCGTACAAATAGAATATGTACTATCGTACAAATAGAATATGTACTATCGTACAAATAGAATATGTACTATCGTACAAATAGAATATGTACTATCGTACAAATAGAATATGTACTATCGTACAAATAGAATATGTACTATCGTACAAATAGAATATGTACTATCGTACAAATAGAATATGTACTATCGTACAAATAGAATATGTACTATCGTACAAATAGAATATGTACTATCGTACAAATAGAATATGTACTATCGTACAAATAGAATATGTACTATCGTACAAATAGAATATGTACTATCGTACAAATAGAATATGTACTATCGTACAAATAGAATATGTACTATCGTACAAATAGAATATGTACTATCGTACAAATAGAATATGTACTATCGTACAAATAGAATATGTACTATCGTACAAATAGAATATGTACTATCGTACAAATAGAATATGTACTATCGTACAAATAGAATATGTACTATCGTACAAATAGAATATGTACTATCGTACAAATAGGAAATGTACTATCGTACAAATAGAATATGTACTATCGTACAAATAGAATATGTACTATCGTACAAATAGAATATGTACTATCGTACAAATAGAATATGTACTATCGTACAAATAGAATATGTACTATCGTACAAATAGAATATGTACTATCGTACAAATAGAATATGTACTATCGTACAAATAGAATATGTACTATCGTACAAATAGAATATGTACTATCGTACAAATAGAATATGTACTATCGTACAAATAGAATATGTACTATCGTACAAATAGAATATGTACTATCGTACAAATAGAATATGTACTATCGTACAAATAGAATATGTACTATCGTACAAATAGAATATGTACTATCGTACAAATAGAATATGTACTATCGTACAAATAGAATATGTACTATCGTACAAATAGAATATGTACTATCGTACAAATAGAATATGTACTATCGTACAAATAGAATATGTACTATCGTACAAATAGAATATGTACTATCGTACAAATAGAATATGTACTATCGTACAAATAGAATATGTACTATCGTACAAATAGAATATGTACTATCGTACAAATAGAATATGTACTATCGTACAAATAGAATATGTACTATCGTACAAATAGAATATGTACTATCGTACAAATAGAATATGTACTATCGTACAAATAGAATATGTACTATCGTACAAATAGAATATGTACTATCGTACAAATAGAATATGTACTATCGTACAAATAGAATATGTACTATCGTACAAATAGAATATGTACTATCGTACAAATAGAATATGTACTATCGTACAAATAGAATATGTACTATCGTACAAATAGAATATGTACTATCGTACAAATAGAATATGTACTATCGTACAAATAGAATATGTACTATCGTACAAATAGAATATGTACTATCGTACAAATAGAATATGTACTATCGTACAAATAGAATATGTACTATCGTACAAATAGAATATGTACTATCGTACAAATAGAATATGTACTATCGTACAAATAGAATATGTACTATCGTACAAATAGAATATGTACTATCGTACAAATAGAATATGTACTATCGTACAAATAGAATATGTACTATCGTACAAATAGAATATGTACTATCGTACAAATAGAATATGTACTATCGTACAAATAGAATATGTACTATCGTACAAATAGAATATGTACTATCGTACAAATAGAATATGTACTATCGTACAAATAGAATATGTACTATCGTACAAATAGAATATGTACTATCGTACAAATAGAATATGTACTATCGTACAAATAGAATATGTACTATCGTACAAATAGAATATGTACTATCGTACAAATAGAATATGTACTATCGTACAAATAGAATATGTACTATCGTACAAATAGAATATGTACTATCGTACAAATAGAATATGTACTATCGTACAAATAGAATATGTACTATCGTACAAATAGAATATGTACTATCGTACAAATAGAATATGTACTATCGTACAAATAGAATATGTACTATCGTACAAATAGAATATGTACTATCGTACAAATAGAATATGTACTATCGTACAAATAGAATATGTACTATCGTACAAATAGAATATGTACTATCGTACAAATAGAATATGTACTATCGTACAAATAGAATATGTACTATCGTACAAATAGAATATGTACTATCGTACAAATAGAATATGTACTATCGTACAAATAGAATATGTACTATCGTACAAATAGAATATGTACTATCGTACAAATAGAATATGTACTATCGTACAAATAGAATATGTACTATCGTACAAATAGAATATGTACTATCGTACAAATAGAATATGTACTATCGTACAAATAGAATATGTACTATCGTACAAATAGAATATGTACTATCGTACAAATAGAATATGTACTATCGTACAAATAGAATATGTACTATCGTACAAATAGAATATGTACTATCGTACAAATAGAATATGTACTATCGTACAAATAGAATATGTACTATCGTACAAATAGAATATGTACTATCGTACAAATAGAATATGTACTATCGTACAAATAGAATATGTACTATCGTACAAATAGAATATGTACTATCGTACAAATAGAATATGTACTATCGTACAAATAGAATATGTACTATCGTACAAATAGAATATGTACTATCGTACAAATAGAATATGTACTATCGTACAAATAGAATATGTACTATCGTACAAATAGAATATGTACTATCGTACAAATAGAATATGTACTATCGTACAAATAGAATATGTACTATCGTACAAATAGAATATGTACTATCGTACAAATAGAATATGTACTATCGTACAAATAGAATATGTACTATCGTACAAATAGAATATGTACTATCGTACAAATAGAATATGTACTATCGTACAAATAGAATATGTACTATCGTACAAATAGAATATGTACTATCGTACAAATAGAATATGTACTATCGTACAAATAGAATATGTACTATCGTACAAATAGAATATGTACTATCGTACAAATAGAATATGTACTATCGTACAAATAGAATATGTACTATCGTACAAATAGAATATGTACTATCGTACAAATAGAATATGTACTATCGTACAAATAGAATATGTACTATCGTACAAATAGAATATGTACTATCGTACAAATAGAATATGTACTATCGTACAAATAGAATATGTACTATCGTACAAATAGAATATGTACTATCGTACAAATAGAATATGTACTATCGTACAAATAGAATATGTACTATCGTACAAATAGAATATGTACTATCGTACAAATAGAATATGTACTATCGTACAAATAGAATATGTACTATCGTACAAATAGAATATGTACTATCGTACAAATAGAATATGTACTATCGTACAAATAGAATATGTACTATCGTACAAATAGAATATGTACTATCGTACAAATAGAATATGTACTATCGTACAAATAGAATATGTACTATCGTACAAATAGAATATGTACTATCGTACAAATAGAATATGTACTATCGTACAAATAGAATATGTACTATCGTACAAATAGAATATGTACTATCGTACAAATAGAATATGTACTATCGTACAAATAGAATATGTACTATCGTACAAATAGAATATGTACTATCGTACAAATAGAATATGTACTATCGTACAAATAGAATATGTACTATCGTACAAATAGAATATGTACTATCGTACAAATAGAATATGTACTATCGTACAAATAGAATATGTACTATCGTACAAATAGAATATGTACTATCGTACAAATAGAATATGTACTATCGTACAAATAGAATATGTACTATCGTACAAATAGAATATGTACTATCGTACAAATAGAATATGTACTATCGTACAAATAGAATATGTACTATCGTACAAATAGAATATGTACTATCGTACAAATAGAATATGTACTATCGTACAAATAGAATATGTACTATCGTACAAATAGAATATGTACTATCGTACAAATAGAATATGTACTATCGTACAAATAGAATATGTACTATCGTACAAATAGAATATGTACTATCGTACAAATAGAATATGTACTATCGTACAAATAGAATATGTACTATCGTACAAATAGAATATGTACTATCGTACAAATAGAATATGTACTATCGTACAAATAGAATATGTACTATCGTACAAATAGAATATGTACTATCGTACAAATAGAATATGTACTATCGTACAAATAGAATATGTACTATCGTACAAATAGAATATGTACTATCGTACAAATAGAATATGTACTATCGTACAAATAGAATATGTACTATCGTACAAATAGAATATGTACTATCGTACAAATAGAATATGTACTATCGTACAAATAGAATATGTACTATCGTACAAATAGAATATGTACTATCGTACAAATAGAATATGTACTATCGTACAAATAGAATATGTACTATCGTACAAATAGAATATGTACTATCGTACAAATAGAATATGTACTATCGTACAAATAGAATATGTACTATCGTACAAATAGAATATGTACTATCGTACAAATAGAATATGTACTATCGTACAAATAGAATATGTACTATCGTACAAATAGAATATGTACTATCGTACAAATAGAATATGTACTATCGTACAAATAGAATATGTACTATCGTACAAATAGAATATGTACTATCGTACAAATAGAATATGTACTATCGTACAAATAGAATATGTACTATCGTACAAATAGAATATGTACTATCGTACAAATAGAATATGTACTATCGTACAAATAGAATATGTACTATCGTACAAATAGAATATGTACTATCGTACAAATAGAATATGTACTATCGTACAAATAGAATATGTACTATCGTACAAATAGAATATGTACTATCGTACAAATAGAATATGTACTATCGTACAAATAGAATATGTACTATCGTACAAATAGAATATGTACTATCGTACAAATAGAATATGTACTATCGTACAAATAGAATATGTACTATCGTACAAATAGAATATGTACTATCGTACAAATAGAATATGTACTATCGTACAAATAGAATATGTACTATCGTACAAATAGAATATGTACTATCGTACAAATAGAATATGTACTATCGTACAAATAGAATATGTACTATCGTACAAATAGAATATGTACTATCGTACAAATAGAATATGTACTATCGTACAAATAGAATATGTACTATCGTACAAATAGAATATGTACTATCGTACAAATAGAATATGTACTATCGTACAAATAGAATATGTACTATCGTACAAATAGAATATGTACTATCGTACAAATAGAATATGTACTATCGTACAAATAGAATATGTACTATCGTACAAATAGAATATGTACTATCGTACAAATAGAATATGTACTATCGTACAAATAGAATATGTACTATCGTACAAATAGAATATGTACTATCGTACAAATAGAATATGTACTATCGTACAAATAGAATATGTACTATCGTACAAATAGAATATGTACTATCGTACAAATAGAATATGTACTATCGTAAGAATATGTACTATCGTACAAATAGAATATGTACTATCGTACAAATAGAATATGTACTATCGTACAAATAGAATATGTACTATCGTACAAATAGAATATGTACTATCGTACAAATAGAATATGTACTATCGTACAAATAGAATATGTACTATCGTACAAATAGAATATGTACTATCGTACAAATAGAATATGTACTATCGTACAAATAGAATATGTACTATCGTACAAATAGAATATGTACTATCGTACAAATAGAATATGTACTATCGTACAAATAGAATATGTACTATCGTACAAATAGAATATGTACTATCGTACAAATAGAATATGTACTATCGTACAAATAGAATATGTACTATCGTACAAATAGAATATGTACTATCGTACAAATAGAATATGTACTATCGTACAAATAGAATATGTACTATCGTACAAATAGAATATGTACTATCGTACAAATAGAATATGTACTATCGTACAAATAGAATATGTACTATCGTACAAATAGAATATGTACTATCGTACAAATAGAATATGTACTATCGTACAAATAGAATATGTACTATCGTACAAATAGAATATGTACTATCGTACAAATAGAATATGTACTATCGTACAAATAGAATATGTACTATCGTACAAATAGAATATGTACTATCGTACAAATAGAATATGTACTATCGTACAAATAGAATATGTACTATCGTACAAATAGAATATGTACTATCGTACAAATAGAATATGTACTATCGTACAAATAGAATATGTACTATCGTACAAATAGAATATGTACTATCGTACAAATAGAATATGTACTATCGTACAAATAGAATATGTACTATCGTACAAATAGAATATGTACTATCGTACAAATAGAATATGTACTATCGTACAAATAGAATATGTACTATCGTACAAATAGAATATGTACTATCGTACAAATAGAATATGTACTATCGTACAAATAGAATATGTACTATCGTACAAATAGAATATGTACTATCGTACAAATAGAATATGTACTATCGTACAAATAGAATATGTACTATCGTACAAATAGAATATGTACTATCGTACAAATAGAATATGTACTATCGTACAAATAGAATATGTACTATCGTACAAATAGAATATGTACTATCGTACAAATAGAATATGTACTATCGTACAAATAGAATATGTACTATCGTACAAATAGAATATGTACTATCGTACAAATAGAATATGTACTATCGTACAAATAGAATATGTACTATCGTACAAATAGAATATGTACTATCGTACAAATAGAATATGTACTATCGTACAAATAGAATATGTACTATCGTACAAATAGAATATGTACTATCGTACAAATAGAATATGTACTATCGTACAAATAGAATATGTACTATCGTACAAATAGAATATGTACTATCGTACAAATAGAATATGTACTATCGTACAAATAGAATATGTACTATCGTACAAATAGAATATGTACTATCGTACAAATAGAATATGTACTATCGTACAAATAGAATATGTACTATCGTACAAATAGAATATGTACTATCGTACAAATAGAATATGTACTATCGTACAAATAGAATATGTACTATCGTACAAATAGAATATGTACTATCGTACAAATAGAATATGTACTATCGTACAAATAGAATATGTACTATCGTACAAATAGAATATGTACTATCGTACAAATAGAATATGTACTATCGTACAAATAGAATATGTACTATCGTACAAATAGAATATGTACTATCGTACAAATAGAATATGTACTATCGTACAAATAGAATATGTACTATCGTACAAATAGAATATGTACTATCGTACAAATAGAATATGTACTATCGTACAAATAGAATATGTACTATCGTACAAATAGAATATGTACTATCGTACAAATAGAATATGTACTATCGTACAAATAGAATATGTACTATCGTACAAATAGAATATGTACTATCGTACAAATAGAATATGTACTATCGTACAAATAGAATATGTACTATCGTACAAATAGAATATGTACTATCGTACAAATAGAATATGTACTATCGTACAAATAGAATATGTACTATCGTACAAATAGAATATGTACTATCGTACAAATAGAATATGTACTATCGTACAAATAGAATATGTACTATCGTACAAATAGAATATGTACTATCGTACAAATAGAATATGTACTATCGTACAAATAGAATATGTACTATCGTACAAATAGAATATGTACTATCGTACAAATAGAATATGTACTATCGTACAAATAGAATATGTACTATCGTACAAATAGAATATGTACTATCGTACAAATAGAATATGTACTATCGTACAAATAGAATATGTACTATCGTACAAATAGAATATGTACTATCGTACAAATAGAATATGTACTATCGTACAAATAGAATATGTACTATCGTACAAATAGAATATGTACTATCGTACAAATAGAATATGTACTATCGTACAAATAGAATATGTACTATCGTACAAATAGAATATGTACTATCGTACAAATAGAATATGTACTATCGTACAAATAGAATATGTACTATCGTACAAATAGAATATGTACTATCGTACAAATAGAATATGTACTATCGTACAAATAGAATATGTACTATCGTACAAATAGAATATGTACTATCGTACAAATAGAATATGTACTATCGTACAAATAGAATATGTACTATCGTACAAATAGAATATGTACTATCGTACAAATAGAATATGTACTATCGTACAAATAGAATATGTACTATCGTACAAATAGAATATGTACTATCGTACAAATAGAATATGTACTATCGTACAAATAGAATATGTACTATCGTACAAATAGAATATGTACTATCGTACAAATAGAATATGTACTATCGTACAAATAGAATATGTACTATCGTACAAATAGAATATGTACTATCGTACAAATAGAATATGTACTATCGTACAAATAGAATATGTACTATCGTACAAATAGAATATGTACTATCGTACAAATAGAATATGTACTATCGTACAAATAGAATATGTACTATCGTACAAATAGAATATGTACTATCGTACAAATAGAATATGTACTATCGTACAAATAGAATATGTACTATCGTACAAATAGAATATGTACTATCGTACAAATAGAATATGTACTATCGTACAAATAGAATATGTACTATCGTACAAATAGAATATGTACTATCGTACAAATAGAATATGTACTATCGTACAAATAGAATATGTACTATCGTACAAATAGAATATGTACTATCGTACAAATAGAATATGTACTATCGTACAAATAGAATATGTACTATCGTACAAATAGAATATGTACTATCGTACAAATAGAATATGTACTATCGTACAAATAGAATATGTACTATCGTACAAATAGAATATGTACTATCGTACAAATAGAATATGTACTATCGTACAAATAGAATATGTACTATCGTACAAATAGAATATGTACTATCGTACAAATAGAATATGTACTATCGTACAAATAGAATATGTACTATCGTACAAATAGAATATGTACTATCGTACAAATAGAATATGTACTATCGTACAAATAGAATATGTACTATCGTACAAATAGAATATGTACTATCGTACAAATAGAATATGTACTATCGTACAAATAGAATATGTACTATCGTACAAATAGAATATGTACTATCGTACAAATAGAATATGTACTATCGTACAAATAGAATATGTACTATCGTACAAATAGAATATGTACTATCGTACAAATAGAATATGTACTATCGTACAAATAGAATATGTACTATCGTACAAATAGAATATGTACTATCGTACAAATAGAATATGTACTATCGTACAAATAGAATATGTACTATCGTACAAATAGAATATGTACTATCGTACAAATAGAATATGTACTATCGTACAAATAGAATATGTACTATCGTACAAATAGAATATGTACTATCGTACAAATAGAATATGTACTATCGTACAAATAGAATATGTACTATCGTACAAATAGAATATGTACTATCGTACAAATAGAATATGTACTATCGTACAAATAGAATATGTACTATCGTACAAATAGAATATGTACTATCGTACAAATAGAATATGTACTATCGTACAAATAGAATATGTACTATCGTACAAATAGAATATGTACTATCGTACAAATAGAATATGTACTATCGTACAAATAGAATATGTACTATCGTACAAATAGAATATGTACTATCGTACAAATAGAATATGTACTATCGTACAAATAGAATATGTACTATCGTACAAATAGAATATGTACTATCGTACAAATAGAATATGTACTATCGTACAAATAGAATATGTACTATCGTACAAATAGAATATGTACTATCGTACAAATAGAATATGTACTATCGTACAAATAGAATATGTACTATCGTACAAATAGAATATGTACTATCGTACAAATAGAATATGTACTATCGTACAAATAGAATATGTACTATCGTACAAATAGAATATGTACTATCGTACAAATAGAATATGTACTATCGTACAAATAGAATATGTACTATCGTACAAATAGAATATGTACTATCGTACAAATAGAATATGTACTATCGTACAAATAGAATATGTACTATCGTACAAATAGAATATGTACTATCGTACAAATAGAATATGTACTATCGTACAAATAGAATATGTACTATCGTACAAATAGAATATGTACTATCGTACAAATAGAATATGTACTA
Organism: Sinella curviseta; assembly: GCA_004115045.4. NCBI lineage: Eukaryota > Metazoa > Arthropoda > Collembola > Entomobryomorpha > Entomobryidae > Sinella > Sinella curviseta. The sequence goes on along the minus strand of CM023202.3, from coordinate 36,973,200 downwards.
TCGTACAAATAGAATATGTACTATCGTACAAATAGAATATGTACTATCGTACAAATAGAATATGTACTATCGTACAAATAGAATATGTACTATCGTACAAATAGAATATGTACTATCGTACAAATAGAATATGTACTATCGTACAAATAGAATATGTACTATCGTACAAATAGAATATGTACTATCGTACAAATAGAATATGTACTATCGTACAAATAGAATATGTACTATCGTACAAATAGAATATTACTATCGTACAAATAGAATATGTACTATCGTACAAATAGAATATGTACTATCGTACAAATAGAATATGTACTATCGTACAAATAGAATATGTACTATCGTACAAATAGAATATGTACTATCGTACAAATAGAATATGTACTATCGTACAAATAGAATATGTACTATCGTACAAATAGAATATGTACTATCGTACAAATAGAATATGTACTATCGTACAAATAGAATATGTACTATCGTACAAATAGAATATGTACTATCGTACAAATAGAATATGTACTATCGTACAAATAGAATATGTACTATCGTACAAATAGAATATGTACTATCGTACAAATAGAATATGTACTATCGTACAAATAGAATATGTACTATCGTACAAATAGAATATGTACTATCGTACAAATAGAATATGTACTATCGTACAAATAGAATATGTACTATCGTACAAATAGAATATGTACTATCGTACAAATAGAATATGTACTATCGTACAAATAGAATATGTACTATCGTACAAATAGAATATGTACTATCGTACAAATAGAATATGTACTATCGTACAAATAGAATATGTACTATCGTACAAATAGAATATGTACTATCGTACAAATAGAATATGTACTATCGTACAAATAGAATATGTACTATCGTACAAATAGAATATGTACTATCGTACAAATAGAATATGTACTATCGTACAAATAGAATATGTACTATCGTACAAATAGAATATGTACTATCGTACAAATAGAATATGTACTATCGTACAAATAGAATATGTACTATCGTACAAATAGAATATGTACTATCGTACAAATAGAATATGTACTATCGTACAAATAGAATATGTACTATCGTACAAATAGAATATGTACTATCGTACAAATAGAATATGTACTATCGTACAAATAGAATATGTACTATCGTACAAATAGAATATGTACTATCGTACAAATAGAATATGTACTATCGTACAAATAGAATATGTACTATCGTACAAATAGAATATGTACTATCGTACAAATAGAATATGTACTATCGTACAAATAGAATATGTACTATCGTACAAATAGAATATGTACTATCGTACAAATAGAATATGTACTATCGTACAAATAGAATATGTACTATCGTACAAATAGAATATGTACTATCGTACAAATAGAATATGTACTATCGTACAAATAGAATATGTACTATCGTACAAATAGAATATGTACTATCGTACAAATAGAATATGTACTATCGTACAAATAGAATATGTACTATCGTACAAATAGAATATGTACTATCGTACAAATAGAATATGTACTATCGTACAAATAGAATATGTACTATCGTACAAATAGAATATGTACTATCGTACAAATAGAATATGTACTATCGTACAAATAGAATATGTACTATCGTACAAATAGGAAATGTACTATCGTACAAATAGAATATGTACTATCGTACAAATAGAATATGTACTATCGTACAAATAGAATATGTACTATCGTACAAATAGAATATGTACTATCGTACAAATAGAATATGTACTATCGTACAAATAGAATATGTACTATCGTACAAATAGAATATGTACTATCGTACAAATAGAATATGTACTATCGTACAAATAGAATATGTACTATCGTACAAATAGAATATGTACTATCGTACAAATAGAATATGTACTATCGTACAAATAGAATATGTACTATCGTACAAATAGAATATGTACTATCGTACAAATAGAATATGTACTATCGTACAAATAGAATATGTACTATCGTACAAATAGAATATGTACTATCGTACAAATAGAATATGTACTATCGTACAAATAGAATATGTACTATCGTACAAATAGAATATGTACTATCGTACAAATAGAATATGTACTATCGTACAAATAGAATATGTACTATCGTACAAATAGAATATGTACTATCGTACAAATAGAATATGTACTATCGTACAAATAGAATATGTACTATCGTACAAATAGAATATGTACTATCGTACAAATAGAATATGTACTATCGTACAAATAGAATATGTACTATCGTACAAATAGAATATGTACTATCGTACAAATAGAATATGTACTATCGTACAAATCACATGCATAGGTCGTGCAATGCGCAAGGTATCAAATAGCTATCTTTTGGTTTCCGCTAAAAATTCAAAATCAACCATGACGATTTTTGATACCTTGAACCGTAGGTCTCCCAACACTAATTTAAACCACTCTCAGACACCGGAACTGAGAAAAGGAATTCAGGATATTTTAAACCGTCAACTCTCAGAAATTAAGGATGGCGCTCTCAACTTCCAACCGTGAGTCACAAAATTAGGATAAATTGAACCGCTTCGGTTCAAAAATTATAAATGAGACTCAAAACGTCGTCAGCAGACATGAATAATTTATTCACAGGTCGCACAATGCGCACGGTATGGCTGTATTATTATTTCCGTCAAAAATTCAAAATGAACCATGACGATTTATGATACCTTGAACCGTAGGTCTCCCAACACTAATTTAACACACTCTCAAACACCCGATCTGAGAAAAAGAATTCAGGATATTTTAAACCGTCAACTCTCCGAAATTAAGGATGGCGCTCTCAACTTCCAACCGTGAGTCACAAAATTAGGATAAATTGAACCGCTTCGGTTCAAAAATTAAAAATGAGACTCAAAACGTCGTCAGCATACATGAATAATTTAAACACAGGTCGTGCAATGCGCACGGTATGGCTGTATTATGATTTCCGTCAAAAATTCAAAATGAACCATGATGATATTTTGATACTGCCATGTATAGTGAATCACTTGCACAGGTCGCGCAATGCGCACGGCATGGCTGTATTATGATTTCCGTCAAAAATTCAAAATGAACCATGACGATATATGATACCTTGAACTGTAGGTCTCCCAACACTAATTTAAACCACTCTCAAACACCCGATCTGAGAAAAAGATTTCAGGATATTTTGAACCGTCAACTCTCAGAAATTAATGATTGCTCTCTCAACTTCCAACCGTGAGTCACAAAATCAGGATAAAATGAACCGCTTCGTTTCAAAAATTAAAAATGAGACTCAAAACGTCGTCAGCATGCATGATTAATTTTAGCACAGGTCGCGCAATGCGCACGGTATGGCTGTATTATGATTTCCGTCAAAAATTCAAAATGAACCATCATGATCTTTTGATACTGCCATGTATAGTGAATCACTTGCACAGGTCGCGCAATGCGCACGGCATGGCTGTATTATGATTTCCGTCAAAAATTCAAAATGAACCATGACGATATATGATACCTTGAACTGTAGGTCTCCCAACACTAATTTAAACCACTCTCAAACACCCGATCTGAGAAAAAGATTTCAGGATATTTTGAACCGTCAACTCTCAGAAATTAATGATTGCTCTCTCAACTTCCAACCGTGAGTCACAAAATCAGGATAAATTGAACCGCTTCGGTTCAAAAACTAAAAATGAGACTCAAAACGTTGTCAGCATACATGAATAATTTAATCACAGGTCGCACAATGCGTATGGTATGGCTGTATTATGATTTCCGTCAAAAATTCAAAATGAACCATGATGATTTTTTGATACCTTGAACCGTATGTCTCCCAGCACTAATTTAAACCACTCTTCGACACAGCATCTGAGAAAAAGAATTCAGGATATTTTAAACCGTCAACTCTCAGAAATTAATGCATGTGCCCTCAACTTCCAAGCGTGAGTCACCGAAATCAGGATAATTTGAACCGCTTCGGTTCAAAAATTAAAAATGAGACTCAAAACGTCGTCAGCATGGATGAATAATTTAAGCACAGGTGGCGCAATGCGCACGGTATGGCTGTATTATGATTTCCGTCAAAAATTCAAAATGAACCATGATGATTTTTGATACCTTGAACCGTATGTCTCCCAACACTAATTTAAACCACTCTCAGACACCGGATGTGAGAAAAAGAATTCAGGATATTTTAAACCGTCAACTCTCAGAAATTAATGATTGCGCTCTCAACTTCCAACCGTGAGTCACACAATCAGGATAAAATGAACCGCTTCGTTTCAAAAATTAAAAATGAGACACCAATCGTCGTCAGCATGGATTAATAATTTAAGCACCGGTCGCGCAATGCGCACGGTATGGCTGTATTATGATTTCCGTAAAAAATTCAAAATCAACCATGACGATTTTTGATACATTGAACCGTAGGTCTCCCAACAGTAATTTAAACCACTCTTAGACACCGCATCTGAGAAAAAGAATTCAGGATATTTTAAACCTTCAACTCTCGTAAATTAATGATTGCGCTCTCAACTTCCAACCGTGAGTCACAAAATCAGGATAAAATGAACCGCTTCGTTTCAAAAATTAAAAATGAGAATCAAAACGTCGTCAGCATGCATGATTAATTTTAGCACAGGTCGCGCAATGCGCACGGTATGGCTGTATTATGATTTCCGTCAAAAATTCAAAATGAACCATGATGATATTTTGATACTGCCATGTATAGTGAATCACTTGCACAGGTCGCGCAATGCGCACGGCATGGCTGTATTATGATTTCCTTCAAAAATTCAAAATGAACCATGATGATTTTTGATACCTAGAACCGTATGTCTCCCAACACTAATTTAAACCACTCTCAGACACCGGATGTGAGAAAAAGAATTCAGGATATTTTAAACCGTCAACTCTCAGAAATTAATGATTGCGCTCTCAACTTCCAACCGTGAGTCACACAATCAGGATAAAATGAACCGCTTCGTTTCAAAAATTAAAAATGAGACACCAATCGTCGTCAGCATGGATTAATAATTTAAGCACCGGTCGCGCAATGCGCACGGTATGGCTGTATTATGATTTCCGTAAAAAATTCAAAATCAACCATGACGATTTTTGATACATTGAACCGTAGGTCTCCCAACAGTAATTTAAACCACTCTTAGACACTGCATCTGAGAAAAAGAATTCAGGATATTTTAAACCTTCAACTCTCGTAAATTAATGATTGCGCTCTCAACTTCCAACCGTGAGTCACAAAATCAGGATAAAATGAACCGCTTCGTTTCAAAAATTAAAAATGAGACTCAAAACGTCGTCAGCATGCATGATTAATTTTAGCACAGGTCGCGCAATGCGCACGGTATGGCTGTATTATGATTTCCGTCAAAAATTCAAAATGAACCATGATGATATTTTGATACTGCCATGTATAGTGAATCACTTGCACAGGTCGCGCAATGCGCACGGCATGGCTGTATTATGATTTCCGTCAAAAATTCAAAATGAACCATGACGATATATGATCCCTTGAACTGTAGGTCTCCCAACACTAATTTAAACCACTCTCAAACACCCGATCTGAGAAAAAGATTTCAGGATATTTTGAACCGTCAACTCTCAGAAATTAATGATTGCTCTCTCAACTTCCAACCGTGAGTCACAAAATCAGGATAAATTGAACCGCTTCGGTTCAAAAACTAAAAATGAGACTCAAAACGTTGTCAGCATACATGATTAATTTTAGCACAGGTCGCGCAATGCGCACGGCATGGCTGTTTTATGATTTCCGTCAAAAATTCAAAATCAACCATGATGATTTTTGATACCTTGAACCGTAGGTTTCCCAACACTAATTTAAACCACTCCCAAACACCCGATCTGAGAAAAAGATTTCAGGATAATTTAAACCTTCAACTCTCATAAAATAATGCATGTGCCCTCAACTTCCAAGCGTGAGTCACAAAATCAGGATAAATTGAACCCCTTCGTTTCAAAAATTAAAAATGAGACTCAAAACGTCGTCAGCATGCATGAATAATTTAAGCACAGGTCGCGCAATGCGCACGGTATGGCTGTATTATGATTTCCGTCAAAAATTCAAAATGAACCATGATGATTTTTTGATACTGCCATGTATAGTGGTGAATCACTTGCAAAGGTCGTGCAATGCGCAAGATATGGCTATATTTTGATTTCCACTAAAAATTCAAAATCAACCATGACGATTTTTGATACCTTGAACCGTAGGTCTCCCAACACTAATTTAAACCACTCTCAAACACCCGATCTGAGAAAAAGATTTCAGGATAATTTAAACCTTCAACTCTCATAAATTAATGCATGTGCCCTCAACTTCCCAGCGTGAGTCACAAAATCAGGATAAATTGAACCGCTTCGGTTCAAAAATTAAAAATGAGACTCAAAACGTTGTCAGCATGCATGAATAATTTAAGCACCGGTCGCGCAATGCGCACGGTATGGCTGTATTATGATTTCCGTAAAAAATTCAAAATCAACCATGACGATTTTTGATACATTGAACCGTAGGTCTCCCAACAGTAATTTAAACCACTCTTAGACACTGCATGTGAGAAAAAGAATTCAGGATATTTTAAACCTTCAACTCTCGTAAATTAATGATTGCGCTCTCAACTTCCAACCGTGAGTCACAAAATCAGGATAAAATGAACCGCTTCGTTTCAAAAATTAAAAATGAGACTCAAAACGTCGTCAGCATGCATGATTAATTTTAGCACAGGTCGCGCAATGCGCACGGTATGGCTGTATTATGATTTCCGTCAAAAATTCAAAATGAACCATGATGATATTTTGATACTGCCATGTATAGTGAATCACTTGCACAGGTCGCGCAATGCGCACGGCATGGCTGTATTATGATTTCCGTCAAAAATTCAAAATGAACCATGACGATATATGATACCTTGAACTGTAGGTCTCCCAACACTAATTTAAACCACTCTCAAACACCCGATCTGAGAAAAAGATTTCAGGATATTTTGAACCGTCAACTCTCAGAAATTAATGATTGCTCTCTCAACTTCCAACCGTGAGTCACAAAATCAGGATAAATTGAACCGCTTCGGTTCAAAAACTAAAAATGAGACTCAAAACGTTGTCAGCATACATGATTAATTTTAGCACAGGTCGCGCAATGCGCACGGCATGGCTGTATTATGATTTCCGTCAAAAATTCAAAATCAACCATGATGATTTTTGATACCTTGAACCGTAGGTTTCCCAACACTAATTTAAACCACTCCCAAACACCCGATCTGAGAAAAAGATTTCAGGATAATTTAAACCTTCAACTCTCATAAAATAATGCATGTGCCCTCAACTTCCAAGCGTGAGTCACAAATCAGGATAAATTGAACCCCTTCGTTTCAAAAATTAAAAATGAGACTCAAAACGTCGTCAGCATGCATGAATAATTTAAGCACAGGTCGCGCAATGCGCACGGTATGGCTGTATTATGATTTCCGTCAAAAATTCAAAATGAACCATGATGATTTTTTGATACTGCCATGTATAGTGGTGAATCACTTGCAAAGGTCGTGCAATGCGCAAGATATGGCTATATTTTGATTTCCACTAAAAATTCAAAATCAACCATGACGATTTTTGATACCTTGAACCGTAGGTCTCCCAACACTAATTTAAACCACTCTCAAACACCCGATCTGAGAAAAAGATTTCAGGATAATTTAAACCTTCAACTCTCATAAATTAATGCATGTGCCCTCAACTTCCCAGCGTGAGTCACAAAATCAGGATAAATTGAACCGCTTCGGTTCAAAAATTAAAAATGAGACTCAAAACGTTGTCAGCATGCATGAATAATTTAAGCACAGGTCGCGCAATGCGCACGGTATGGCTGTATTATGATTTCCGTCAAAAATTCAAAATCAACCATGACGATTTTTGATACCTTGAACCGTAGGTTTCCCAACACTAATTTAAACCACTTCCAAACACCCGATCTGAGAAAAAGATTTCAGGATAATTTAAACCTTCAACTCTCATAAAATAATGCATGTGCCCTCAACTTCCAAGCGTGAGTCACAAAATCAAGATAAATTGAACCGCTTCGGTTCAAAAAATTAAAAATGAGACTCAAAACGTCGTCAGCATACATGAATAATTTAAGCACAGGTCGCGCAATGCGCACGGTATGGCTGTTTTATGATTTCCGTCAAAAATTCAAAATCAACCAAGACGATTTTTGATACCTTGAACCGTAGGTTTCCCAACACTAATTTAAACCACTCCCAAACACCCGATCTGAGAAAAAGATTTCAGGATAATTTAAACCTTCAACTCTCATAAAATAATGCATGTGCCCTCAACTTCCAAGCGTGAGTCACAAAATCAGGATAAATTGAACCGCTTCGGTTCAAAAATTAAAAATGAGACTCAAAACGTCGTCAGCATACATGAATAATTTAAGGACAGGTCGCGCAATGCGCACGGTATGGCTGTTTTATGATTTCCGTCAAAAATTCCAAATGAACCATGATGATTTTTTGATACTGCCATGTATAGTGAATCACTTACATAGGTCGAACAATGCGCACGGTATGGCTGTATTATGATATCCGTCAAAAATTCAAAATGAACCATCATGATCTTTTGATACTTCCATGTATAGTGAATCTCTTGCATACGTCGCGCAATGCGCACGGCATGGCTGTATTATGATTTCCGTCAAAAATTCAAAATCAACCATGACGATTTATGATACCTTGAACCGTAGGTCTCCCAACAGTAATTTAAACCACTCTTAAACACCCGATCTGAGAAAAAGATTTCAGGATAATTTAAACCTTCAACTCTCATAAATTAATGCATGTGCCCTCAACTTCCAAGCGTGAGTCACAAAATCAGGATAAATCGAACCGTTTCGGTTAAAAAATTAAAAATGAGACTCAAAACGTCGTCAGCACACATGAATAATTTAAGCACAGGTCGCGCAATGCTCCCGGTATGGCTGTATTATGATTTCCGTCAAAAATTCAAAATGAACCATGACGATTTATGATACCTTGAACTGTAGGTCTCCCAACACTAATTTAAACCACTCTCAAACACCCGATCTGAGAAAAAGATTTCAGGATATTTTGAACCGTCAACTCTCAGAAATTAATGATTGCTCTCTCAACTTCCAACCGTGAGTCACAAAATCAGGATAAATTGAACCGCTTCGGTTCAAAAACTAAAAATGAGACTCAAAACGTTGTCAGCATACATGAATAATTTAATCACAGGTCGCACAATGCGTACGGTATGGCTGTATTATGATTTCCGTCAAAAATTCAAAATGAACCATGATGATTTTTTGATACTGCCATGTATAGTGAATGACTTGCACAGGTCGCGCAATGCGCACGGCATGGCTGTATTATGATTTCCGTCAAAAATTCAAAATCAACCATGATGATTTTTGATACCTTGAACCGTATGTCTCCCAACACTAATTTAAAACACTCTTAGACACAGCATCTGAGAAAAAGAATTCAGGATATTTTAAACCGTCAACTCTCAGAAATTAATGCATGTGCCCTCAACTTCCAAGCGTGAGTCACCGAAATCAGGATAATTTGAACCGCTTCGGTTCAAAAATTAAAAATGAGACTCAAAACGTCGTCAGCATGGATGAATAATTTAAGCACAGGTGGCGCAATGCGCACGGTATGGCTGTATTATGATTTCCGTCAAAAATTCAAAATGAACCATGATGATTTTTGATACCTTGAACCGTATGTCTCCCAACACTAATTTAAACCACTCTCAGACACCGGATGTGAGAAAAAGATTTCAGGATAATTTAAACCTTCAACTCTCATAAAATAATGCATGTGCCCTCAACTTCCAAGCGTGAGTCACAAAATCAGGATAAATTGAACCGCTTCGGTTCAAAAATTAAAAATGAGACTCAAAACGTTGTCAGCATGCATGAATAATTTAAGCACAGGTCGCGCAATGCGCACGGTATGGCTGTATTATGATTTCCGTCAAAAATTCAAAATCAACCATGACGATTTTTGATACCTTGAACCGTAGGTTTCCCAACACTAATTTAAACCACTTCCAAACACCCGATCTGAGAAAAAGATTTCAGGATAATTTAAACCTTCAACTCTCATAAAATAATGCATGTGCCCTCAACTTCCAAGCGTGAGTCACAAAATCAAGATAAATTGAACCGCTTCGGTTCAAAAAATTAAAAATGAGACTCAAAACGTCGTCAGCATACATGAATAATTTAAGCACAGGTCGCGCAATGCGCACGGTATGGCTGTTTTATGATTTCCGTCAAAAATTCAAAATCAACCAAGACGATTTTTGATACCTTGAACCGTAGGTTTCCCAACACTAATTTAAACCACTCCCAAACACCCGATCTGAGAAAAAGATTTCAGGATAATTTAAACCTTCAACTCTCATAAAATAATGCATGTGCCCTCAACTTCCAAGCGTGAGTCACAAAATCAGGATAAATTGAACCGCTTCGGTTCAAAAATTAAAAATGAGACTCAAAACGTCGTCAGCATACATGAATAATTTAAGGACAGGTCGCGCAATGCGCACGGTATGGCTGTTTTATGATTTCCGTCAAAAATTCCAAATGAACCATGATGATTTTTTGATACTGCCATGTATAGTGAATCACTTACATAGGTCGAACAATGCGCACGGTATGGCTGTATTATGATATCCGTCAAAAATTCAAAATGAACCATCATGATCTTTTGATACTTCCATGTATAGTGAATCACTTGCATACGTCGCGCAATGCGCACGGCATGGCTGTATTATGATTTCCGTCAAAAATTCAAAATCAACCATGACGATTTATGATACCTTGAACCGTAGGTCTCCCAACAGTAATTTAAACCACTCTTAAACACCCGATCTGAGAAAAAGATTTCAGGATAATTTAAACCTTCAACTCTCATAAATTAATGCATGTGCCCTCAACTTCCAAGCGTGAGTCACAAAATCAGGATAAATCGAACCGTTTCGGTTAAAAAATTAAAAATGAGACTCAAAACGTCGTCAGCACACATGAATAATTTAAGCACAGGTCGCGCAATGCTCCCGGTATGGCTGTATTATGATTTCCGTCAAAAATTCAAAATGAACCATCATGATCTTTTGATACTTCCATGTATAGTGAATCACTTGCATACGTCGCGCAATGCGCACGGCATGGCTGTATTATGATTTCCGTCAAAAATTCAAAATGAACCATGACGATTTATGATACCTTGAACTGTAGGTCTCCCAACACTAATTTAAACCACTCTCAAACACCCGATCTGAGAAAAAGATTTCAGGATATTTTGAACCGTCAACTCTCAGAAATTAATGATTGCTCTCTCAACTTCCAACCGTGAGTCACAAAATCAGGATAAATTGAACCGCTTCGGTTCAAAAACTAAAAATGAGACTCAAAACGTTGTCAGCATACATGAATAATTTAATCACAGGTCGCACAATGCGTACGGTATGGCTGTATTATGATTTCCGTCAAAAATTCAAAATGAACCATGATGATTTTTTGATACTGCCATGTATAGTGAATGACTTGCACAGGTCGCGCAATGCGCACGGCATGGCTGTATTATGATTTCCGTCAAAAATTCAAAATCAACCATGATGATTTTTGATACCTTGAACCGTATGTCTCCCAACACTAATTTAAAACACTCTTAGACACAGCATCTGAGAAAAAGAATTCAGGATATTTTAAACCGTCAACTCTCAGAAATTAATGCATGTGCCCTCAACTTCCAAGCGTGAGTCACCGAAATCAGGATAATTTGAACCGCTTCGGTTCAAAAATTAAAAATGAGACTCAAAACGTCGTCAGCATGGATGAATAATTTAAGCACAGGTGGCGCAATGCGCACGGTATGGCTGTATTATGATTTCCGTCAAAAATTCAAAATGAACCATGATGATTTTTGATACCTTGAACCGTATGTCTCCCAACACTAATTTAAACCACTCTCAGACACCGGATGTGAGAAAAAGAATTCAGGATATTTTAAACCGTCAACTCTCAGAAATTAATGATTGCGCTCTCAACTTCCAACCGTGAGTCACACAATCAGGATAAAATGAACCGCTTCGTTTCAAAAATTAAAAATGAGACACCAAACGTCGTCAGCATCGATTAATAATTTAAGCACCGGTCGCGCAATGCGCACGGTATGGCTGTATTATGATTTCCGTCAAAAATTCAAAATGAACCATGATGATTTTTGATACCTTGAACCGTATGTCTCCCAACACTAATTTAAACCACTCTCAGACACCGGATGTGAGAAAAAGAATTCAGGATATTTTAAACCGTCAACTCTCAGAAATTAATGATTGCGCTCTCAACTTCCAACCGTGAGTCACACAATCAGGATAAAATGAACCGCTTCGTTTCAAAAATTAAAAATGAGACACCAAACGTCGTCAGCATCGATTAATAATTTAAGCACCGGTCGCGCAATGCGCACGGTATGGCTGTATCATGATTTCCGTAAAAAATTCAAAATCAACCATGACGATTTTTGATACATTCAACCGTAGGTCTCCCAACAGTAATTTAAACCACTCTTAAACACCCGATCTGAGAAAAAGATTTCAGGATAATTTAAACCTTCAACTCTCATAAATTAATGCATGTGCCCTCAACTTCCAAGCGTGAGTCACAAAATCAGGATAAATCGAACCGTTTCGGTTCAAAAATTAAAAATGAGACTCAAAACGTCGTCAGCACACATGAATAATTTAAGCACAGGTCGCGCAATGCTCCCGGTATGGCTGTATTATGATTTCCGTCAAAAATTCAAAATGAACCATGACGATTTATGATACCTTGAACTGTAGGTCTCCCAACACTAATTTAAACCACTCTCAAACACCCGATCTGAGAAAAAGATTTCAGGATATTTTGAACCGTCAACTCTCAGAAATTAATGATTGCTCTCTCAACTTCCAACCGTGAGTCACAAAATCAGGATAAATTGAACCGCTTCGGTTCAAAAACTAAAAATGAGACTCAAAACGTTGTCAGCATACATGAATAATTTAATCACAGGTCGCACAATGCGTACGGTATGGCTGTATTATGATTTCCGTCAAAAATTCAAAATGAACCATGATGATTTTTTGATACTGCCATGTATAGTGAATGACTTGCACAGGTCGCGCAATGCGCACGGCATGGCTGTATTATGATTTCCGTCAAAAATTCAAAATCAACCATGATGATTTTTGATACCTTGAACCGTATGTCTCCCAACACTAATTTAAAACACTCTTAGACACAGCATCTGAGAAAAAGAATTCAGGATATTTTAAACCGTCAACTCTCAGAAATTAATGCATGTGCCCTCAACTTCCAAGCGTGAGTCACCGAAATCAGGATAATTTGAACCGCTTCGGTTCAAAAATTAAAAATGAGACTCAAAACGTCGTCAGCATGGATGAATAATTTAAGCACAGGTGGCGCAATGCGCACGGTATGGCTGTATTATGATTTCCGTCAAAAATTCAAAATGAACCATGATGATTTTTGATACCTTGAACCGTATGTCTCCCAACACTAATTTAAACCACTCTCAGACACCGGATGTGAGAAAAAGAATTCAGGATATTTTAAACCGTCAACTCTCAGAAATTAATGATTGCGCTCTCAACTTCCAACCGTGAGTCACACAATCAGGATAAAATGAACCGCTTCGTTTCAAAAATTAAAAATGAGACACCAAACGTCGTCAGCATCGATTAATAATTTAAGCACCGGTCGCGCAATGCGCACGGTATGGCTGTATCATGATTTCCGTAAAAAATTCAAAATCAACCATGACGATTTTTGATACATTCAACCGTAGGTCTCCCAACAGTAATTTAAACCACTCTTAAACACCCGATCTGAGAAAAAGATTTCAGGATAATTTAAACCTTCAACTCTCATAAATTAATGCATGTGCCCTCAACTTCCAAGCGTGAGTCACAAAATCAGGATAAATCGAACCGTTTCGGTTCAAAAATTAAAAATGAGACTCAAAACGTCGTCAGCACACATGAATAATTTAAGCACAGGTCGCGCAATGCTCCCGGTATGGCTGTATTATGATTTCCGTCAAAAATTCAAAATGAACCATGACGATTTATGATACCTTGAACTGTAGGTCTCCCAACACTAATTTAAACCACTCTCAAACACCCGATCTGAGAAAAAGATTTCAGGATATTTTGAACCGTCAACTCTCAGAAATTAATGATTGCTCTCTCAACTTCCAACCGTGAGTCACAAAATCAGGATAAATTGAACCGCTTCGGTTCAAAAACTAAAAATGAGACTCAAAACGTTGTCAGCATACATGAATAATTTAATCACAGGTCGCACAATGCGTACGGTATGGCTGTATTATGATTTCCGTCAAAAATTCAAAATGAACCATGATGATTTTTTGATACTGCCATGTATAGTGAATGACTTGCACAGGTCGCGCAATGCGCACGGCATGGCTGTATTATGATTTCCGTCAAAAATTCAAAATCAACCATGATGATTTTTGATACCTTGAACCGTATGTCTCCCAACACTAATTTAAAACACTCTTAGACACAGCATCTGAGAAAAAGAATTCAGGATATTTTAAACCGTCAACTCTCAGAAATTAATGCATGTGCCCTCAACTTCCAAGCGTGAGTCACCGAAATCAGGATAATTTGAACCGCTTCGGTTCAAAAATTAAAAATGAGACTCAAAACGTCGTCAGCATGGATGAATAATTTAAGCACAGGTGGCGCAATGCGCACGGTATGGCTGTATTATGATTTCCGTCAAAAATTCAAAATGAACCATGATGATTTTTGATACCTTGAACCGTATGTCTCCCAACACTAATTTAAACCACTCTCAGACACCGGATGTGAGAAAAAGAATTCAGGATATTTTAAACCGTCAACTCTCAGAAATTAATGATTGCGCTCTCAACTTCCAACCGTGAGTCACACAATCAGGATAAAATGAACCGCTTCGTTTCAAAAATTAAAAATGAGACACCAAACGTCGTCAGCATCGATTAATAATTTAAGCACCGGTCGCGCAATGCGCACGGTATGGCTGTATTATGATTTCCGTCAAAAATTCAAAATGAACCATGATGATTTTTGATACCTTGAACCGTATGTCTCCCAACACTAATTTAAACCACTCTCAGACACCGGATGTGAGAAAAAGAATTCAGGATATTTTAAACCGTCAACTCTCAGAAATTAATGCATGTGCCCTCAACTTCCAAGCGTGAGTCACCAAAATCAGGATAATTTGAACCGCTTCGGTTCAAAAATTAGAAATGAGACAGAAAACGTCGTCAGCATGGATGAATAATTTAAGCACAGGTGGCGCAATGCGCACGGTATGGCTGTATTATGATTTCCGTCAAAAATTCAAAATGAACCATGACGATTTTTGATACATTCAACCGTAGGTCTCCCAACAGTAATTTAAACCACTCTTAAACACCCGATCTGAGAAAAAGATTTCAGGATAATTTAAACCTTCAACTCTCATAAATTAATGCATGTGCCCTCAACTTCCAAGCGTGAGTCACAAAATCAGGATAAATCGAACCGTTTCGGTTCAAAAATTAAAAATGAGACTCAAAACGTCGTCAGCATGCATGATTAATTTAAGCACAGGTCGCGCAATGCTCCCGGTATGGCTGTATTATGATTTCCGTCAAAAATTCAAAATGAACCATGACGATTTATGATACCTTGAACTGTAGGTCTCCCAACACTAATTTAAACCACTCTCAAACACCCGATCTGAGAAAAACATTTCAGGATATTTTGAACCGTCAACTCTCAGAAATTAATGATTGCTCTCTCAACTTCCAACCGTGAGTCACAAAATCAGGATAAATTGAACCGCTTCGGTTCAAAAACTAAAAATGAGACTCAAAACGTTGTCAGCATACATGAATAATTTAATCACAGGTCGCACAATGCGTATGGTATGGCTGTATTATGATTTCCGTCAAAAATTCAAAATGAACCATGATGATTTTTTGATACCTTGAACCGTATGTCTCCCAGCACTAATTTAAACCACTCTTCGACACAGCATCTGAGAAAAAGAATTCAGGATATTTTAAACCGTCAACTCTCAGAAATTAATGCATGTGCCCTCAACTTCCAAGCGTGAGTCACCGAAATCAGGATAATTTGAACCGCTTCGGTTCAAAAATTAAAAATGAGACTCAAAACGTCGTCAGCATGGATGAATAATTTAAGCACAGGTGGCGCAATGCGCACGGTATGGCTGTATTATGATTTCCGTCAAAAATTCAAAATGAACCATGATGATTTTTGATACCTTGAACCGTATGTCTCCCAACACTAATTTAAACCACTCTCAGACACCGGATGTGAGAAAAAGAATTCAGGATATTTTAAACCGTCAACTCTCAGAAATTAATGATTGCGCTCTCAACTTCCAACCGTGAGTCACACAATCAGGATAAAATGAACCGCTTCGTTTCAAAAATTAAAAATGAGACACCAAACGTCGTCAGCATCGATTAATAATTTAAGCACCGGTCGCGCAATGCGCACGGTATGGCTGTATTATGATTTCCGTCAAAAATTCAAAATGAACCATGATGATTTTTGATACCTTGAACCGTATGTCTCCCAACACTAATTTAAACCACTCTCAGACACCGGATGTGAGAAAAAGAATTCAGGATATTTTAAACCGTCAACTCTCAGAAATTAATGATTGCGCTCTCAACTTCCAACCGTGAGTCACACAATCAGGATAAAATGAACCGCTTCGTTTCAAAAATTAAAAATGAGACACCAAACGTCGTCAGCATCGATTAATAATTTAAGCACCGGTCGCGCAATGCGCACGGTATGGCTGTATTATGATTTCCGTCAAAAATTCAAAATGAACCATGACGATTTATGATACCTTGAACTGTAGGTCTCCCAACACTAATTTAAACCACTCTCAAACACCCGATCTGAGAAAAAGATTTCAGGATATTTTGAACCGTCAACTCTCAGAAATTAATGATTGCTCTCTCAACTTCCAACCGTGAGTCACAAAATCAGGATAAATTGAACCGCTTCGGTTCAAAAACTAAAAATGAGACTCAAAACGTTGTCAGCATACATGAATAATTTAATCACAGGTCGCACAATGCGTACGGTATGGCTGTATTATGATTTCCGTCAAAAATTCAAAATGAACCATGATGATTTTTTGATACTGCCATGTATAGTGAATGACTTGCACAGGTCGCGCAATGCGCACGGCATGCCTGTATTATGATTTCCGTCAAAAATTCAAAATCAACCATGATGATTTTTGATACCTTGAACCGTATGTCTCCCAACACTAATTTAAACCACTCTTAGACACAGCATCTGAGAAAAAGAATTCAGGATATTTTAAACCGTCAACTCTCATAAATTAATGCATGTGCCCTCAACTTCCAAGCGTGAGTCACAAAATCAGGATAAATCGAACCGTTTCGGTTGAAAAATTAAAAATGAGACTCAAAACGTCGTCAGCACACATGAATAATTTAAGCACAGGTCGCGCAATGCTCCCGGTATGGCTGTATTATGATTTCCGTCAAAAATTCAAAATGAACCATCATGATCTTTTGATACTTCCATGTATAGTGAATCACTTGCATACGTCGCGCAATGCGCACGGCATGGCTGTATTATGATTTCCGTCAAAAATTCAAAATGAACCATGACGATTTATGATACCTTGAACTGTAGGTCTCCCAACACTAATTTAAACCACTCTCAAACACCCGATCTGAGAAAAAGATTTCAGGATATTTTGAACCGTCAACTCTCAGAAATTAATGATTGCTCTCTCAACTTCCAACCGTGAGTCACAAAATCAGGATAAATTGAACCGATTCGGTTCAATAACTAAACATGAGACTCAAAACGTTGTCAGCATACATGAATAATTTAATCACAGGTCGCGCAATGCTCCCGGCATGGCTGTATTATGATTTCCGTCAAAAATTCAAAATGAACCATGATGATTTTTGATACCTTGAACCGTATGTCTCCCAACACTAATTTAAACCACTCTCAGACACCGGATGTGAGAAAAAGAATTCAGGATATTTTAAACCGTCAACTCTCAGAAATTAATGATTGCGCTCTCAACTTCCAACCGTGAGTCACACAATCAGGATAAAATGAACCGCTTCGTTTCAAAAATTAAAAATGAGACACCAATCGTCGTCAGCATGGATTAATAATTTAAGCACCGGTCGCGCAATGCGCACGGTATGGCTGTATTATGATTTCCGTAAAAAATTCAAAATCAACCATGACGATTTTTGATACATTGAACCGTAGGTCTCCCAACAGTAATTTAAACCACTCTTAGACACCGCATCTGAGAAAAAGAATTCAGGATATTTTAAACCTTCAACTCTCGTAAATTAATGATTGCGCTCTCAACTTCCAACCGTGAGTCACAAAATCAGGATAAAATGAACCGCTTCGTTTCAAAAATTAAAAATGAGACTCAAAACGTCGTCAGCATGCATGATTAATTTTAGCACAGGTCGCGCAATGCGCACGGTATGGCTGTATTATGATTTCCGTCAAAAATTCAAAATGAACCATGATGATTGTTTGATACTGCCATGTATAGTGGTGAATCACTTGCATAGGTCGTGCAATGCGCAAGATATGGCTATATTTTGATTTCCACTAAAAATTCAAAATCAACCATGACGATTTTTGATACCTTGAACCGTAGGTTTCCCAACACTAATTTAAACCACTCCCAAACACCCGATCTGAGAAAAAGACCCCCACGCCCCACCCCCTCAAAATTTTCTTAATGTGCAAATACCTACTCAATGCTTTATGTAACGGGTAGGCAATATATATTGCATTAAGGGGCCATCCATCTCATCTACACATTACATAAGTCATATAGTACCTCTGTACTCAATTTCAGCAGTTAAAACAATTATTTAAGTGTGACCCCATTTCTCAGTGAAAGGTGGGGTTTAAGGGGCAGTTCATGTTAAATTTGAAATCAGCTGGTCAAATATGACAAGTGAACCAATATTCAGACGCTGACTCCAAAATTTTTGTTTCCACCCACCATAAAGTCGAAACTACAAAATTGATGACTTTATTTGTGGACGTTCCCTTTCCTAATTTCGAAACTTTATTTTTATTGCTTAACTGCTCGCGAACCCGGAAAGATCGAGTGACGGTTCCAACGGCAAATTGGACAGAAAGAGTTGGTCTTTCAACCCGTAACGTCAATTCCACTCGATCTCTCCGGTTTATATTTAAAAACTACAAAAAACTAAAAAAACGCAACATTTTGAAACCGAATTTTTATTAAAAACGTTAGATTTTAAAGTTTTGAGGTTTCGAAACCTTCATATTCGCACTCCTCATACTCGAATTGTATATATACCATGCAAAAAGTATATAATTCGAGTATAGTTTTGAAAATTAAGGCACAAACTTAAAAACAGCCTGTGCTGGGACTTTTGGCCGAAATATGGCAATTTTGGGCACTGTGTGTTGGCGAAATCCGTGAGCGCAGTTATGCTTGTGTTTTCTGCAACAAGTCATACTATACGCAACATGACCTCTTCCAGCATATTCCTGCGCACACAGAAGAGAAACCGTACAGTTGCAATATTTGTGAAATGGAATTTAGCAATTCAGGTATAAAAAATGTGCACATTAGACTATCTCACACCAACGAAAAACCCGAGTCCTGTGGAATTTGTGGAAAGCGATTTGTAACCAAATCGAGCTTGGCTGCCCACATGGTGACACACAAAATTTCAGAGAGTCGAACGCAGTGGACGAAACTAATACACAAAGGCGGTTGTATTATGGCTATGGCTGCCAGTCTAGCTCAGCAATCTCTTGGCAGGCATGACAATTTCTGCTGTATATTTTGCGGAAAGCCACATTCAAAGAAAAATAAGTACGACGACCACCTTCGCATACACATTGGTGAAAGGGTCTACAAGTGTGATATGTGCGAAAGAGACTTCTACTATGCAGGGAGCAGGAATCGACATATAAAAAGATACCACACATCATGAAATAGTTAGCAATCGTTTTTGTTTAGCATTTGAGAAAATAACGTTAATTATAAGAATGACATTACAAATTGCTGTGCATTTTCCAGTGTTTGGCCGGTGTCGATTTTTATATTGGTAATATTTTTCTAGCCACGCAGCGTCAATGTGTATTTGTTTATGCACCATAATGTTTAGCGGAGATACCCAAGCCCACATGAATATATTTGTGTTATTTCCCGCTGAACTAACTTGCGGAAGCATCTTCGTACACATGGAAAAGGTGAGATGTCCTTCGTATGTACTATTTGCGAGAAACGGTTTCGTTTGAAGCACCGTCTTCAAGATCATTGCAGCAAAATTCACGGACTCTGAGATGGAAACGATTAAAGTGCTATATTCTCCTATTAATATAAGTACACAATCTGAAAGTAGATGACGCATGTGTGTAGGACCAATTGTGGAACGAAAAGTTATTTCAATTCGTCCATCTCTCAAACAAATGGAAAACGAATAATTTAACCATTTTCAAAATATATTCCTCGCTGCTGGACTTGGTTGCTCAAAATACAGAAAATATATTTAAATATATATTTGTGTAATTAGGACCTATGGTACTGCCATATTCTACTTAATGTTTATGGCTTGCTATCCAATCCACTGGATTTTTGGGAAACAAACTTTCCGCCTCTAAAAACCGCTCGTTCACATTTACTTATTGTATAATAATAAATCATTATCAGCACAGTTGTATATAATAGACATTTACTGACATAGTTAGAATTATTTTAATCAATCACTTTCGATGGTTGCTGTTTGATAGGAGTGATGATTAAATATATTGAATGTTCAGTAGTATTAAAATGAAATCACCATTGCAATTACATGTAAATAAATGTACTCAGCCAGTCCATGTTGGAAAATCTTTTTGTATTATTTGTATGTCTTTTCATTGAAAATCCAAACAGCTAGAGAGGGTGTAAACCCGAATTAAAAAACTGTCGGGAACCTGCTATACTTACTTCTTATGACGTTAAACATATTTTTGACGATTGTTATTTGCGAGGAGTGACGATCGAATGAGTTTAACGTTTTAGTCCTCTTAAATAGAGATCATGGTTACAGCCCCACGAAGTATTTGTAAAAATTATGAAAACTTTTGTATTATTTATGCATATATTTCAGTAGAAATAGAAAGAAACGTGACATATTTTTACTGCATGTATTATATAAATGCATTTGGCATAAATTCAGTTCTTCAGTTCCGCATAATAATAAAGTTTATATATTAATATATGTTTTATAAGGGGCAGAATACATGCATGAAAATAATGCAACCGAAGTCTTCAAGCAACGGAAACGCTATCTTTTAAGGATGTACAATAAGTTATTTTTTCGGCATTTGTCACATTAGCAATTATTACTGTTACTGAACCAGACGCAGAATAATTTAAATCAACATCAACCTCTGCATACTGGCGAACTACTTCACAAGTGTTCTAGGTGCAGCTTTAGATAAACACAGTAAAGAATTCCAACCGTATTTGAGATTACGAATATTAGGAATTAGGTCCCAGCACAAATTGTATTACTAATTTTGTATATTAAAGAATGCGTTATCAAGCATAAAATGATTTCACGCCCAATTTCCCGATAAAAACAAAACCCTATATGGAATCGGCATACTTGTTTTGAACAATACGTTACTGCTCGAGCGGCATTATGCACAATGAAATAATGAATGCTCATAAATTTGCGACAATGCATTTGAATAATCCGGAATCGCCCAATATTGAGGTGGATCTGCCAGTTAATTCGGAAAAGTTATGTTACGTCTACTTTCACCCTCTTTATGTGGTGACGATTTGCGTGCAAACAAACGAAATAATACGTCTTCTGATTAATTGAATAGATTAAAATATATATGCGTGCGGCACATTTGATATTTATTTCTAGCTTTATACATATATAAAATATATATTTCTTACATCTAATCTACGTATCTAGTGATACAAGTTAAACTATCTGATATATATGTAAAGATTTTATTCATGAATAAAAATTGAGTAAGAAAAATAATTTAGCCATTAACGTCAAATTGCTAGACCTGTCGTATCAGCCCATACAATATTTTATGAAATGCATATAAATCCAATAACCAACTACATGATTATGTCGATCGGCTCAGTTCTCAGTGGGTTGTATGCTGCCGCTGATGCCTGACAGCATCTGATTTGTCGAAGAATCGCTTTCCGCAAATTCCACACATCTCTGGCTTCTCCTTTGTATGGAATCGTCGAATATGCTGATACTTCTTTGTTGACGTGAAAAATTCCAGTTTGCACAGTTCACAATTATAGGGCTTTTCATTTGTATGAACAAGAAGGTGGCCGTTCAGTTCGTATTTTCCGTAAAAACTCTGCAAGCAGAAAATACACTTGTGGTTCCGAGGTCGAAGGTATTTGGCTGAATGAAAGGACATGACGTGCATTTTCAAGTATCGCAAACAGGATAGAGTTTTATCACATTGGCCGCATTGGAGTCGTTGAGCGGGCTCATGGATTTTGGCGTGACATTTCAATTCAGAACTGGTTTTAAATGCGGAACTGCATTTCAAACATTTGTGGGGTCTGTACCCGGTATGTCCCATTTCATGGCGTTTTAAGTTGCTTGATGTCATATATGTTTTGCCGCACGTTGAGCATGTGAACGGTCTCTCTCCGGTATGAATCCTCATATGCGCTTTCAAATTAGATTTTGTACCGTAGAGTTGTTCACACACAGCACATTTGTTGGTTTTGGCGACATTGTACATGTGTGTCTTAAAATGTTGCTGTAGTGTGGATTTAGAGATAAAACGTCGTGAGCAGTTGCTGCAAGTAAATGGGCGTTCACCCGTATGAATTCGCATGTGTTCCTCCAGGTTCTGCAATCTCGTGAAGTCATTGTTACAAAGTTGGCAGTGATATTTTATTCCCTCATGTACTGTCTTGATGTGCCTCCGAAGTGATTTGTTCTTATTGTACGTATTTTGACAAACGCTGCAGGACAACATGTTACTACACGGTCGAAACTCTGCAAACGTCAGTACTGTATTTTTCAAAAAATGTTACGTGTTATTTACACTTTAAAATGTCAACACTATTGTTAATTAACTCATGAGTGATCTCTTATCTTACTGGACAGAACTACGCTTCGCTTGAGAAATTAATTACACGATTTGCATAAAGTCCGTACGTAAACACGATATGAATGCCAATGAAACGAGTCGCTGTGAATTTTATGCTCTGCAATATACGATCATTACTGTTAACAAGCGTTTTATAAAATGATGCTGAAAGAATGCTGGTCACATTTTCTGTTACAAATATTCTCCAACAAAGAAGCAGAATCTTGTTAGTTTACACTGCTCGGCAAGAGCGATTCAATTCTAAACTCTCGTTGTTGATAACACGAGAAAGACTGTAGACTGTTGGTGAATACGCCTAATGCATATCTGTAAGTATTAATCCGTGGTACGGCCTTAATATAATCATGTGGATATGGTCCTTGGCTATTCAACTGCGCGAGTACACTTTACAATAATTTCGAATGCAACGTGCAAAGGAAGCAAGTCCAGTTGCACACAATGATATACCAGATTGAACAGGCAATAAGTCTGTTTAATACCTGGATATAGAACAAAGAATATCTAACATATTCTACTTTGCTTTCATACCATATCAGTTATACATGTCCCCATTCAAAAATTATTCTGGATTCCGGAGTTCTACATTGGTTGTCATCTACCCAAAACACATAGTTGGGTTTAACGTTCTCCCCAAACCCCAAGTAAATACGATCTAAATGGCTCCACTGTAAATGAAGCAGAAAACACAAAGTCCGAAGTAACATTTGTTGAGAGGTTCGTATGAACATGATGCATTGTATTCTCTCCCTGTGGTCGATACATTGTTTCGTGCAGGGTATCGTAGTAGTGATGGGTTAGAAGAATAACGCCAGATGTTTTGTGTTATAAAGCACTTTCGCATATATCATATCCTATATAAACGAACGAAATTGTACATGTCTTTATGATAAATAAAATAAATTCATACATTTACGTCTGATTTGTCTGTCTGACTACATTTGATTTTTATTTCAAGGTTTATACATATATCAAATCGTAAGTCCAAGAGAATGTTATTGGATGTGTGATCACATCTGAAACTATACATGCACACTTAGGGTTCACGCCCCCTATCAAATATGTTGAACATGTATATACATCTAACGGTTACATTACCTCGTACATGCTTTCCTAATGTACGGAATTTGATGTTCCAAACCATTTCTCCCGTTCAAAGGTTGTCAATTATACTATGAAGTGATACATTGGAGTTATTGACCAATTGTCAGCAAATAGAGAGCCCACACGAAATATCATGTTTCAATATTGTACTGCACCAGCCGCTAAATTCCATTAGACCTATTTTTCCTAACAATAGGAAACGACTGAACGGAATTATAAATGGAATGTTGCATGTACACAATCACGTACACATCAACAGTTGGAGTAGTAGAATAAGTCCGTCTACAAACCTGGCTCAAAACTATTCAAGTACCTCAATACTATTTTCAAGTGATCATGTAACTATTGTGTTGCTGATATTCAACTGCACAGATGGATTTCCATTTGTTCATGGTACATACGGTTTATTGCCAAGCAAGGGAGACGAAATAAGGAGGACGTTGTTGATTGCTCTTTTTATGGAGTCACGTCCACATACTTTTAGTACATCGGCAGAAGCAAGTGCGCAGCACCACTATTGTGCTCAAAAGTTTTAATATAAAGGGCCATTTGAACAAGCTACTGTAATTTTGATTACCATAATATACAATTTATCATGAAAGTATTCTTTGATGGAATGCATTATTAAACATTTGCAACGCAACTAAATTTCTAAAACAGAGCGAACTAATATTCTGTGTACTTGTTCGTGGTGAAAATTTTGCAAAAGTGATGCCGAAATAATTTGTTCTTGTTCGTACAAACAAGTGTTAGTGAAAATATTAATACCTTGCATATTTCAAATAGTGTTGCATCGTCCACCCGAAACAGTAATTATGAATTGAAGACAATTCGGATATGTTGAAGCCGTCACTTATCATCAAGTAAAGCAGTGTAAAGTACAAATTGTTCCCGCTATTTCAAACGTATCAAGAGGAGAAAAAAAATGTTCAAGTGCAAAGAATGTGGTCGTAGTTATGAGAGACAGCAGACACTTAATCGTCACATGGACTCCATGCATCTGAAAATTCGACACAACTGTGAATTGTGCCAAAAAGTATTCACAACGAAAACAACATTGAATAGCCACATCCTCCTTCATACAGGTGAGCGGCCATTCAAGTGTACCATCTGCAATGCGTCATACGCGAACAAATCATCCTTGGGGAAGCATAAAAAAGTACATTTAGATAAAGAGCTACACGCCTACAAATGTATCGAATGCAATTATAGATCCTGGTCTAAGTCAAATTTTAAGAGGCATGTTGTACTTCATTCCGGAGAGAGGCCATTTGAGTGTAAAACTTGTTCGAAGCGATTTTTGAGTCGCTACACTTTAATTCAACATCAACGTGTGCACAAAGGAGAACTACTTCACAAATGTCCTCAGTGCAGCTACAGAAGCAATCAGTTGAGCCATGTGAGGATACATCAAGAAATACATTCCTTAGCTGATCGCATTAAATGCATGTACTGTAGCAAAACCTACGTCGGCAAATCAAGTTTATATAAACATACCAGAAATTACCACACAAAAATATTAGGAAAGGAAAATATTTGCGTCTTCTGTGGAAAAGGATTTTCGACAAAGCAGTGTCTGCAAAGCCACACATTTACTCACACAAAGGAAAAGCCGTTCAGCTGTGAGCTCTGTGGCATGGAATTTAGCTCCATTGGAAACAAGTTTGCGCACATCAGGGTTCGACATACCAACGAGAGACCTGAAGCGTGTTTCCACTGTAGGAAACGCTTTCCCGTCAAATCTCATCTACGTAGACATCTGATTACACATGAAAAGCGCGAGAGGTCCTTCCTCTGCACCGCCTGCGGAAAGCAGTTTCTTTCAGCGGACAGTCTTTATTGTCATTGTCGCAAATTTCACAAAATATGAGATTGCAAAATATTAAATGCGGCCTTATATCTTTATGCACAATAACTTCAAGTTCTATCCACGTGTTTGTTGAACCAATGGTTGAATGAAATATTAGTTACGAGTGAGGCAGGAATGTTTTCCTCAATTTTCAATACAAGCGAACAATTAATATAATTCAATCCCGTTTACAATGGATAATACGCTGCTGGATATTTTTTTGTCAAGTGCGGAAAATATGTCTACATATTTATATAGATGAACTGGACAAAGTATCCAACCATGTCCTGCTTAATTTTGTATCATTTTACTTTCCGATTGAGCGGATTTTGGAGTAAAAAATGCATCGATACATTTCTCATTATAGTTTACTATAATTGTTAATAAAAAATGATAAGTGATGTTGTAAATAATACAAATTTGACGAGTAGTCGTAATTGCCTAAATTATTTACATTTGATGTTTCATTTTAGATGGGGTGGTGGTTGAGTATCATTAATTTTTAAGAATTTTCAGAAAGAGATTACCATAACAGTTCCATTGCAGTAAATACTCATGGTTGTTGCAGTTTCCAAAATACGTTATTATTGTTTTTGCTTACCCGTCAATAGAAAATACTGATAATAAATGGGATTTTGGTTTTGCTACACAAAATTAATTATGGCATAGGGGACATATTTTCATGTTCAGTGCTGCATAAAGTAGATGATGTAAATTAATATATGAATTATCAGTCAAAGAATAAATTTATACCATTTTGGTAATGTATTAATTAATATGTCATACTTTTTTACATATGGTTCATCCAATATATTCGGTTTTGTCAAAATTCCTGGTGATTGTAGGACACTGTTGAATTTTAGTGATATGATTTAAGAATCCAATCTAATGTATTTTGTGGCTACCTTATTTGCATTGAGAGAAAAGTATGATTGGGAATTACTTGTTGGCAAAATTGGTGTCATGTTTCTTTCCATACATTTACATATACAGGTTATCCTGAGCATCGAGTTAGCGGAGCGAACAGGTCATACATATAACCATATTCCAAATTTGCATGGATGGCGCCAGTGCTAGAATAAGGTCGTAATGCTGTAAGGAACGAGTTCCAGAGAACAGTTGCGCTAAGCCTCTATTACCGGTAATATTATATTGCTATCTTCCGAGAGTCTAAGATTATAATAAGATGATACTGACAAGGGAACGTTGTTAGGTGAAGGAAGCGTAGAGAGAAACGAGAATATGCACCAGTATCAGCTTTTTCTGCTGATTCAGAATATCTAAACATTCTGCTGCGGAAATGAATTTCAGTGTGTTTTGTGGGGCGATTTATATTTATAGAATTTGCAAAACCATTGTAGGCAGCAGCATATGATTTCGAGAATCAAATTCAAGCGACAATTCCCACTTCTTAAAAGGGATTTAGAAAACTTTTAGATTAACGATTTATACTCAACATTTAAAATAGTCGATAATTAAACATGCTAACAATAGTATACTCATATATTCCAACTCTAACAAACATTCATCGGCAATTCTCACATCAAAAGGTTATTAACTGCAAACAAGTGCCAACAAATTTATAGTTCAGCTAAAGTATTCCCTAAGCTGGTTTCCAGATACATTACCTACCGTAATTGATACGACTGGCCATATGTGTGTGAATAGTAGACCATGCGTACTTAATACGCGACTGATTAAGACGAATATAGACGCTAAAAATACCGACACCTAATGCACTTTTTCTGAACGTTACTATTCCTCACTGTATGTAGCAAAGGACCATAACTTTCTATATCGTAACCGCATTGATTGTGATTTTTACAAGTAGAAAGTTTTAACGACGGAAGGAAACTATTAAAATGTGGTTGCATATCCTATGCAGAAATATATGTTGCAGTCTGTGCGGACTATGGAATGATTGTGTGGGGGAAAGTTGCTATTCCATTGCTAATAACTTATTATATCATGATGTGATTCTGTTCACGAGTCCATATGTTTAAAGTTAAATACATATTTTCCATTTTTTATAAATTAGTAGAAATTGCCGTTTGAATTCCTTTCTTTAAATCGCATGCTCCTTCCTATAGTCGCATTACAAATGTAAATCGCCTCAGGAAACCCACTGAAATTCATTTCCGCAGAAGAATGTTCACATATTCTGAATCAGCAGAAAAAGCTGATTCTGGTGCATATTCCCGTTTTGCTCTACGCGTCCTTCACCTGACAACGTTCCGTTGTCAGTGGAAGGAACTGTTGCACTCCAACTGTGGTTCGAATATGGACACCAACATAGTGTGGAAACAACAGTATCTTGGTAGGCAAGAAAAATTCTGCTGTATATTTTGCGGGAAGCCGCACCCACGTCGGAAAGAATACGAAGACCACCTTCACATGCATATTGGAGAAAGAGTTTATACGTGTGATAAATGTGGAAGAGACTTCTGCTATGAATCGAGCAGGTACAAACATATCAAAAAATGTCACACCCCTGAAAATAATAAGTGATCATTTGTGCATAACTTTTCTAAAGTTATTGCGCATTCTCTTGTTCGTCGGCAACTGAATGAAACAGGGCAGATCAACGTTAAATATTGCAATAATTGTATCAATGTCCAGTTAATAATGGTAGTATTTAAACTCTAAATATAATATAAACTCTTCCTAGATATATACTCATATTACAATATAATATCATATTTTAAGTTCACATTTATGATTAAAAATTTTGCGAGGAATATAGCCTTTTATTGAAATCTGCTTCTGATTGTAATTGGGTTTGTACTGAATCATTTCATAAATTACAGCTCCATTTAAAAATTAAGTCAACGGTTGATTTTTTTGTACAAATTTTTCTTTCATTTATACACACCTTATACAGCAATGTTATTGTCGCGCCTCAATGTTCAAAGTAATAAAATTGTTTACATTCATTTCACTGAATAGAGCGAAATACAATCTTACCGGTTGTGTATTTGGTTTTGCAAAGGTAAAAATCATTACGAAGCAATCTAAGATTGTATGCAATTAGGGCGCTCGTTAAATAAGTATGTACGCTAGTTGATGGGATTATGATTTCGTTGATTTTAAATGCTATGAATAGGCTACCATACAGCACCAATGTACATATATTGTATTTGCTTAGCTTGACTTATGATGGTAATTTACAAATCTTCTTGATTCTGTTTTCATAAAGTAAGGATATGCTCTCGACGACCAAAATGTTAGTTCAAAATGTCAACATTCTATCATTGCTTCATGCAACGATATATAAATGTCAAAGAAGTTTTAATTGCAAGTTTCTACGCTCCGGTTTTTATCCTTGTTTTACATTGGACTAATCGAAACATGAAAAGGCATCACAAGCAACAAATAAATATACACATTGTATCCTAACTGATGGTGTCATTAAAAGTAATAATATCATATTCGGGGTTGGAAACGAAAATGGGTAGATGCGTAACTGCAAGCTTTGGTTTGCCATATTTAAATTATATATGTGGTAGATATTACTGTCGTAAATATATGTTTTGCGTAAAGCATTTCACTCACAAGTATAACTTATTTAAGGATACGGCAATGGCGACGGCGAAACACCAGTTTTTGTATTCTCTACTAAGCAGGCTTAACCATTGTTGAGGAATCAATTAGCATGCATTTTTACACAACCTGCAGCTGTCCTTATGCCAGTCATTTAGGTATACCTGGCCGGAATGTGAGTGAAAACTACTGGCGTCATTGTTTTAGCTCTGGCACCATGTATTATATCCAAATATCTTGGCAACAATTTGTGCACGACCACACTGAAAAATATAAGGTTTACGTGCACAAACGTAACGCACACAAAATTAAGGGGAACAACTTCAGCTATTTAAGGAAGTGTGTACTCGGTGTGGGAAAATAAGCATTGGCCATAAACTTGAAATTGTGTTCAATCAATAGCATGTGAAGAAATTCCATTTTCATTCAACGTACTCTATTTTAGATTTAGCAGTTTCCGAATCCTAAAAATTTGTATGCTAGAGGTTAGTTCAAGTTCCTTTAGTCATCAATATAACTTGATGTAAACATGTAATGAGCACTCGGTCCATTTAAATACATGTATATGCAAATCTGGTTATATATGTTGCTACGAATGCGCGAAAAATGTTTATTTTTGTCACAGAGCGAGTGCATTGTATTGCAACCAGATATTTCGTAGGCTGCCTTTATTGTGAAGGAAATCTGAGCACAAATGGCCACAAAAGATAATATGAATACAGTTTCCTACAACGATAACCAATTGCATCAATCCCATCATAAGGCACATCAAAATACACATCAAGACCTACAGCGTCTACAATAATGGCTAATGAACAATGTGCAAAGCCTGAACATGGAGCAAGTAATGTTGAATATTGTTACTCTATACCGGACCTCCATGTACCAGTAAAATGTGGGTATAACATAAAAGATTGATCCTGCAAATCCACAAGGCAAGTGTTACCTATGCTACCGATACTATGTTCATACTGCCCAACCACAAAAGTCACGAATGTACATAGAATCTATAGCTTGAAGCAACTAC
The DNA here is from genome assembly GCA_004115045.4 of Sinella curviseta. Classification (NCBI taxonomy): domain Eukaryota; kingdom Metazoa; phylum Arthropoda; class Collembola; order Entomobryomorpha; family Entomobryidae; genus Sinella; species Sinella curviseta. The sequence goes on along the minus strand of CM023202.3, from coordinate 36,942,300 downwards.
GAAGATAAAAGCTTACGTGAGCGATGAAGGAAATCGTGGAACATATCATTTGTTGACATTAATATGAATATGTCATCCCCCTGCCATCATATATACAACTCAAGCATTTAGAGTGGCAACTAGGAATCGTAATGGTGAGTGGATTAGTGTTTCATGTACAACGTCTAGGGTACACGCAAGATGTAATGTATGCAATGTAACGAAACATGTATTAGTATTTCGGCTGCATTGTTTAGTTCCACCTGTTAGCTCAATTTCTTGAAATCGCGTACATGTGATTGATACGGCAGAAGCAAAATACATTTCCCATGGAACGGTATGTCGGTTTGAAGCAGAGAAACTACTCTTCACCATCCGTACAATTAGCGCGTAGCGCATTTTACCATTTCCACATTGTGTTGACTTTTTGCTTGATTTTATTATTTCTCTGCCACGGCTTCCATTCGGCAGCACATATTATGTCAAGGTTTGTGAGATAGCACGGTTTGTTTTCATTGCTCAAATCAACACGGTCGATTTTAATGGTGTAATAGGGAATGTTTGTCCTTTAGTTGTAAGCCCGGCGAAAACGGTACACGCTATTCTATTTACAAGTCAATAATAGCCAATAAATGCAGTCGTCACAGAGGGTTAATCGCTTTGATTAAAAGTCTGCAACTTGGATTTTGGAAGTGGTAGTTAAAATGTTAAAATTAGTGAATTAATTTGAGTGTATGAGACAGAACGACGGTTTCCGACCCACTTAGTCGTAAAAAAGATCGATTTCAAACTATATTTTGGATTGCTATTTAGGTGAACGATTTTAAGAATTGTATGCTTATTACAATGAATGGAATGTAGGTACCAGTATCTCAACGTGGAGTCGTTAAACCGTGCAAGTACAAGTCTCAATGCAAACCGTTACATTTATTTAGTCGTGCGTACTCAGCTAACTTAAAATTTGGAGAACAATGTGGCTGAATGTTTACAAAACTATTGCAGATAGTTTAACCAGCGGTAACACGTTCAAAGTGCTGTACCAAGAAAGGCCAGTGCTTTCCAGATGTTATTTCTGCGCAAAACGATTATTTAGAACGTTTAAACTGTTTGGGCATAAATTTATAAAATTGAAAGTATCAAGTACTCAAGTTAGATGATGTGATTCGTTGAATCTCAAACTATTACAGAAATTTATGCTACCAAAAACTCAGTTTGCTCCGGTACGTAACGTGATTCCATTTGTGAGGAATCCGCGATGTTTACGTGCAACATTTGTAATAGAAACTACAAACATCACACTGGATTATGGCGCCATAAAAAGTCCATTCATGAGGGAGTAAGATATGCATGCAGACTGTGTGATCATGTTTCCACAACCAAGTCTGGCTTGGAAATACACTTACGATTACACACAGGCGAACTACCTTACAAATGTAAGGTCTGTCCACAGTCGTTCCCGTCAAAGAAGTCACTGAACAACCATTTCAGACACCACTTGGGCGCTGCCGGAAGACCACATATTTGCTCAGTATGTAAATCTGGGTTTTTAAGAAAATCTGATTTAAAAAGTCATGTGAGGTGTCACAACGGAGAAAAGCGTTTCGTTTGTCATACATGTGAAAAGCCATTTAGGACTTTGGCTCACATGAAAAGACATGAACTGGTGCATACTGTGGAACGACATCATAAATGTTCCACATGCAGCAGCGCTTTTAAATCTGAAACCAGTTTGAAGAAACATATGCAAACGCACAACGCGGTTCAAAAAGTCAAGTGCACGCGTTGCAACAACATGCTAAGCAGCGAGGACAGCTTAAAAGAACACATGAGAAGGTTCCATTCAAATGGAGGCGTGCGGATTAGGAATTACACATGTACATTTTGCGAGAACGGATTCTATACTAAATATGAACTGCACGGACACATTCTGGTTCACACAAAAGAAAAGCCGTTCAGTTGTGATCTGTGTGGAGTCCCTTTCAGGACTTCTACATTAAAGATGTTTCACACCAGACGTTGGCATACAATGGAGAAACCTGAGAAATGCGAGCAATGTGGAAAACGATTTCTCGAAAAATCACAGCACAAAAAGCACCTTCTCATACATGGAAAGAGGAAAATACATCCGTGTGGAGAATGCGGAAAATGTTTTCTGTCGAAGCCGGGACTTCAAGATCACCACATCCGGGTGCACACAAATCGAGAACAAGCGACACGATTTAACTGTTTGTTTTGTGAAAAAGGTTACATCAGGCAAAGCGAGTGTTGGAGTCATGTACGCAGTCATATTGACGAAAGGCCCTACGGTTGCGAACTATGCGGTAAAGAGTACTATAATATAGCACACAAGAATCGACATTTACAATCTCATAGAACCTAAGCGAAGTTGAATTCGAATACATAATTTCAGGAACATGACCGCAAGTATTGCGAAAGGGTGTTAGTTGATATTATGTACAAAAAGTTATTCGTTGTTGGTTCTCCCCATAGACCATACGTACGTATATAGTTTTTAATTGTTGAAGTTTTATTTTCATTGCACGTTTCTGCACCACCCAAAATATGGAAATCAGATAGCAATGATTCAAACAAATTTAGTTTTGATAGCAAATATACGAAAAAGTTCTGTATGAGCTTATACATTTTGGTGTAGCCATAATTGACTAAAAAGTAAGTAAACCTGTTAGTAAAAAAGTTATGAAGTTTATATACTGATTAAGTAAACAATATGTACGTTTCCATTTAGCGTCTTTCGTATGCGTTGTTAGTTTAACAATTACATACTGTAAACTTATAGCATTGTACATTATTAGTTCAGTTTGCGTCATCAATGACAACCATTCAGCGCATGCGCGTGGATGGATGGCTTCCATTTTGAATGCGCAGCGGATTCATACGTTCATCAAAAACACTACATGTAATAAGCATGGCGTTAGCTATCTGCTTATATATAATTTGTGATACAATTCTTTGCAAGCAATGTACTGTTCCGGACTAATGGATATAGTTTAACGTGAGCTAAGCACTGCACAAAAAGGTAGGTTGCTGTTCATAATAAAATGTCAGGATTCTGTGCTGAATATACAATAAAAGTTGAATTAATTAACTTGCAAAATTTTCTGCTTCAATTAGCGTCATTCATTGTAATAATCCCATTAAACTTTCGTACAATGTAATTTTATATACTATATTCACAAATATCATCTCAAATTGTGTATACATTGCAAAGTGTTACTATCACGGCACACGAAAGAAATTTGGTTTTCAATTGACGGGTGTTTTCATTCAACATTTGTAACAAAAAATTACAACTCCGAACCAATACTGCAATTTGGTATTTAGTCATTTCCTGGGAAACTTCGATACGCACGAAAATTCTGTAACGTATATTATCAAGGAAAATTAGCAACTACAGATGATGCTTGATACTGGGATGATTGACGTTATTTGTATTCCTTGACACATACCTTGGGTCAAGTGATGTTTGTTAAATAATTTCAGCACTGCTCATAAATAAAGACCGCCATGAATGTTTAAATTATCAATAATAATATCCAAATATACGTGCCAATGTTTATGACTCCATTTAAAAAGACTATTTCATGCTTATACTCATGTTCGAGCATTGGGTATTCGAAACGTGTAATCGGGTCTGTGTTCGCACGAAACAATACTTGGCCGCTTGTACAGATGCATTATTTATGTGCACATACCTTCATCATTGTCCGTAAAAACATACTAACTCTATATTTATAACCAAGCCCAGGCCCACCGTTTCTCATAAACACAGTCTACCGAGAAAACATTTTTACTGCAAGGTATCGACTGCACACATAACTAAATACAAGTATACATAGCAAACAGTTTGTGATCAGGTACATTCATTTTTCCAACAGAATAATACATATGTCATGTACACCCCGGGATTAAATGATGAAGCGCATGATTTCTACTCATATGGAAACTATTATGAAGTACATTGAGCGAATAAGGCAGGTACAAATATATAAATACAATAACTCAGTCAACGCCAGCAATTACACGTATTCAGTTTTACGTTACAAGCTACCTTAACAGTATGCGTACACGTTCGATCAACAGAGTAGGTAATGTGTAGAATTTTATAAATGATGACACTTCAATTCATGAGCTGATGCTTAGGCATTTGAAGTAGGCAGCCATGTTTGGAGTAGAACATGTATTGTGTTTATTCCATTATACTTCGTTCGTTCATGTTTAAATTCAATAAAAAATGTATGTAGAACTCTTGCGTGATATTTTATAAAATGTGAAAACTTATATACACCGTCAACTCAAATGTAACTTTCAGATTTGCAACAAATTAAAACTGTTCTTTTTCCCAATGTGCATTCCTTACTCTTGATCTACGGAATTCGCTGAAATTCCTTTACTGATGTTGTCCGACCAAGCTAAAAAATACGTGACAGCATATAAGTGGGTGAATGAAGCTGTATTTACCACATATTATATTTCCCCACAAGGTACTATAAGCAGTATTGTCAAGAAAGTAGAAATCATATTATATTTCATATCATGCAATGCAAATACATATGCGCATTAATGTTTAACTGTGAAACCCAAGCTCATGAGAAAACTCGCCTTTAATATTCCCTACTATATTAAACCGGTACTATCTCCATATTATGCAACCAGATTCCTAGAGCACCAATGCAACAATATTCAATCATGTTCACAGTAATTTTAGCATGGCACAAAACATTAAGGCGAGGCAGCTATTTCACAGCTGAAGTCTTCTTGTTAGCCAAGATTGGAAGCCACGTAAACATTGGCATGATGGAACGCTACGACACGATATATTGACTTATATATTGACTTGATTGTTTATGACGGTAGGGTTCATAATTAAATTAGTTCATTATGATATATACCTTAGCAAGTATCTCGTCGCATAGTGTGTGATACAATTATTATTGGATGACGCTATTTTAAAATGTGCAAAAGTGGCAGGGTGAACCAAGTAACTGGGCGGTTTATTGTTTATTTCTTATCTTGTCAATGGGGATCTGTATGCTTAACTACTTTGCATCCATTTAAGGACAAGGCAATGTGCTTTCAAGGCAGCACATCAATTTCCGTTTGCCGTTTAAAAGGCTGTTAAGGTATTAAAAACAGATTACACGTCGCCAATGGAACTGTCATGGGAAATTACAGATTTGACAACCCAACACAAAAACAGGAATTGCAGGACGCAATTCTTCCTCTTTCCGCCCGGGATCTGAACGGATTCTATTTGAATTATCTTTGATAATTAATTACTAGGAAACGGTTGGGTGGTAGAACTCAATAGTTCGTTAACATCATTGCATATCCGCTGAATCAGGTAGAATATTCTATACTCAACAGCAATGTTTCTCAACTTAACCCAATAAACGCTAACGAACAAGCCATTGCTCATTCTCAGGATACAATGCAACAACTCATTACAGGGGAAATATTTCTGAACAAATGTATTGATGCCGTGTTGTTTGCTGATCGAGGTTTCATATTAATAAATGCTGCTGCACGAATGTAATCGAGAAGGTAGTCTCAACCAAACATTCGTGTCATATTACTACATAGTAAAAAGGACGCGTCGGTCTCCAAGTTCTCGTACAACTAGATATGTTCAACAATAATATACATTAGACAAACGAAACAGTACCGCATGTGTGCACCCGATAATATGTGTTCTGAACCTTGATCACTCGTATCTAATATAAGAAAGCTTCAACAACTACGGCGATTACACAGTCTAACTATTCCTTGCAGTGTAGCAATGAAGCCGTAGTCTAGCTCAGGGTTAGGTAGCTGCATCTACACTAATTTCAACAAGTCGTTTCAGCATCGGGAATGGCGGAATATAACAATGTCAAGGCGAGTGTTATGGTAGTTGGTTTGTTCAGTTACACGAATGGATATTTCCTAACACATACTGAGTAGCGACTGGTGCGTACGTCGCTCTACATTAGCATCTCTATCCAGCATGTGTGACAACCTAATGGGTCCGTATTTCTCTTAAACCCCCATGGAAATGCCGTGATAAGTTCGTTAACATTAGAAGTGTTGACTACATCCTATTTTGCAACGTCAACTTCAACAACAAATTAGTTATTATTTTTTATTCCACGTGTGTAAATTCATAAGTACGCTTTTGAAATAGTTTCGTCGAAACAGTTTTGAAATACGGTAGTTTCGTCACTGTTAGCCAATGTCTACTACATTATTTAACTTTTTGATTCTGCGTCATTTGAAAGAAATTGTCAGAAAAACACATATTTCCGTGCAGGATTTGTTCCAGAACCTACCAATCAACAAGTGCCTTGAGGCAGCATGTCAAACATCTTCACGATGGGATTGGACATGTTTGCAACATGTGTGATAAGGGCTTTGCATTCAAAAGTAACCTAGAAAGACACATGAGGCTGTATACAGGCGAACGACCATTCAAGTGCAATAATTGCCAAAAATCGTATACCTTAAGTTCAAACTTGAATCAGCACATGAAGAGCCATTTGGGCAAAACTCACAAATGTTCATTCTGCAAGTATACTTGTGTATTAGTTTGGCAAATGAAGAGACATATGACGATGCATACGGGTGAGAAACCGTACAAGTGCTCAATATGCAGTTACAAATGTGCAGCTAAATGGAATTTATCCAGACACAAGCGAACTCACCGCAATCAAAATTTTATTAAGTGTCCACTCTGCTACAAGGGGTTGTCCAGCCGCAAGACATTAAATTGCCATATTAAGGCGTTTCATTCTGCCGGAGAGTTTCGTGAACGCAATTATGCGTGCATTTTCTGTCCGAAGTCGTACTATAAGCAACTCGATCTGTTCCAGCACCTTCATTCGCACACAAATGAAAAAGCATACAGTTGTGATGTTTGTGAAATGGAATTCAACAATTCAAGTAACAGAAATATGCACATTAGACTCTGTCACACCAACGAAAGACCTGAGTTCTGTGGCATTTGTGGAAGTCGATTTGGAAACAAATCGCATTTGAATGCCCATTTAGTGATTCACAAAATCTCTGAGTGTCGCACGCAGTGGAAGGGACTACGACGCTCCAAAGCCGGTTCTAACACGGATATGAGAAAAGTACAACCATCTCATGGGAGACTTGTAACATTTTGTTGCATATTTTGCGCAAAGCCGCACCTATGCAGACGAGAATATGAGGGCCACCTTCGTGTACATATTGGTGAAAGGGTTTACAATTGCGATAAATGCGGAAGCGATTTTTACTATGCATCGACCAGGAACAATCACATTAGAAAATTTCACAACTCCGGAAATAACTAGTTATAATCTTGGTGCAACCTGGTTAAAGATATTGTGCATATTTTTGTTGATGGAAATTAAAATTTAGGGACCACCAATAAATATTACAATAAGTTAAGTTGGAGATGAGATTTTCTCGTTAATGTTATTGTGAGGCATGAGCATGGCTCATATATAAGTGCAATTAAATGGTTTTACTTTATACCTTGCCAGTAATATAAAAGTTATTTTTAAATGAAACTATGTATGAAGAAAATAAGTCAGTTTTATAGCTGGTTTTAAATTATAGTAGAACATGTAATGTATTCGGTGAAATATGTTTAGATGTGTATGCATTCGAATTCATCAAATTATGGAGTAATGTTGCTTCCACCGTGAGTAATTTCTCACCCATACATTGTATTATATTTCGTTCTGTGTCAATATAAATACCGTAATTATAATAACCGTTTCCTAATAGAATTATACCTTGTCCAATTATATGCGTTTGAAGCATTTCGTGGTGGAGAATCCAAATAATGGCTTATTTGATCATTACGGAGGTAAATTTCTTCTGACTGAATGTGGTTAAGTATCATGGGTATCCAGCAATGCCTTGTATGAACGATCCATTTATTCGGTTTTTAATGCAATTTATTTTTGATAGTTTGCAGTGCATCGTACGTAAAATGTAATTAAATATAGTCAGTTTTCGACAAAATGGCGAAAGCGGGAGATTTGTGTTAATATTACAATGCATCATTCAATATTTTCATTTCATTGGTTTCATTTCATTTGTTGAATTCATTTGTTTCGTTTACAAAATATACTTCTAACATAACCGCGTTGAATTTGGCCCCGCGGACTCACGTAGTAAAGAAATATCAAGTGATATTTCTCTTAGATGCAATGAAACATTGTACAAAAGCAATACCATACAAGTGTATTGCATATTTTGAAATTTATTGGAATGTTACGCCACTCTGAGGAAGTAATAGTTGTGGGTTTAAGGCATTGTAGCATGCAGAGACTTGGTTGCGGAATGAATAGTTTGGGTGAGCCATTTCGTAACGGTATCCATGCATTGTCCTGTTACTAGAAATTTGGCAACATGTTGTAGAGTGCATGAGAGTTTTTTTTGTAATATCCGTTTATGCTTTAGTACTACTGAAATCATCAGGCAGAAAGAGTATCTCGCGGTTCATTTCTGACAAATCTGAACAAGGTAGTGGGTTTATTACCCTTAGAGCTCATGCCTTGACCACTTTTCTCTGTGATGCAGCCGCGGTTCCGATAGGAGTGTTATGGGGGCCTCTAGATATGTGTTTTGGATATAGTACGTCGTACTATATGTCATGCTATGGCAAGCGTATGTTTGTGTCATATTATGCCTTAACCAAGTAACACTAGCTCAGGTTCAGACGTTCCTTACCTTGATGAATTGATAATCACGATGTGTAGTACAAGAGCATTTAAAACCAATTTTCAATTTCTGTACCGTCCACCAAATTGATACGGCAGATAATATAGAGACATTAGCATTGAGGTTCAGGTTCACAATGTTAACGTTCTTTTGTTGGTTTCGCTTTTGAAGCCACGTACAACCTGTTATTAGCATAGTGGTTCGTACGCTCGAAAAAAATGCACACTCTTCATGAAAATATATGTGATTAGTAAATAGAACAAGTAATCTTTACATCCAAAATTATCATTAAAAGGTACAACACAGCAAATGCATTATACCATTTCCACATTGTGCTACATGTATGCCTGGTTTCAACAATATTTGTGCACTGCTATATTTCGGGGGTAGATATTGTTTGTTAATGACACTGAGTTAAAAAGGACAATTCTGACTGCTGAATTAGACCCCATACGTTTCAATGCTTATCTGTGGGAACCTAGTCATTAACTTCCAGGATCATTAAGGACAGTAGCAGTGACTCCATTTACAAGCTAATAAAGCAGTAGTTATATTGCTGTTCTCAAGCATAAGCAGTCACATTGAGCACAGATTTAACACAAAACCGACATTGTGGAGGCATCTGGTTACGTATAGGAAGCACGAGAGGACCTACGTATGCGCAGAAGTGGGTTTCTTTTAAATTATAGTTATCAACGTCATTGGTTGAGATGTCGATTACGCGGTCAGACGTAAGCAAAATAAGTTTTCTGGAAAGGGACAAGTGTTTTTAATTAGCCAGTGACCAAATAGTTGTGCTTAAGAGTGTAACGTATTTTCACATCGTTACAAGTACCGCGATTTCCACTTGTACTCATGATACGTCCCTTGCATGTTGGATATTTTACAAATATTACTGAATAACACTATTTATATACCTATTAGAAGGAATATTATAAACGGTCTTCCCTCAGCCTAATTAAGCTTGTGAAAAGCTCTTTCTGATTCACCGAATTTCAGAGTAATTGAGTCATCATCAGGAGTTCTTTTCTTATTTGTATAGATTATTTTGCGTAAATAATTGGTATTCATTAACGAAGTTATGGAAATTTTGACATTGCTAATATGATCATCAATTATTATATTATTATGTCATTTTCAATTACGGTTGATGCATTTAGTTTGTGTAAGTGAAGTTAATCATTTACTTGTACTGGAGATGTTGGGCACTTATTTTTATTATTTCCTTTAAATCCTCATTTTAGGCAAATACTATAGTTAAATAAGTTAAGAATGCATGCGTCCTATATTATTACATGCAAGAAAGGGCGCGCCAGTCTCTGAGACATTGTACTACTACACACGCTAAAGCACAATCTATTTAAAACGTAGGAATAGGTAGAGAGCATGAATTTGTCTGATAAAGTGCGTTTAACACAACATATTTATTCTACTTCGAGGGCTGTAGCAGGTGCAGACAGAATTAGTATATGGCACGGCTTATCTTGTGACATATATGTTGAAAGTCACGTACAAACGGACGCCTGCATTTTTGTACGTGCACCAAAGCACGTCATGCCAACGTGATTGTGTATAATGTATTGTTTAAAATAAGTTCTCCGCGATAGCTGGCTTGACAACCTAACAAATACATCACAACAGAGTATATTTGATCCTTTCAAATTTGCGTCGCTTGTATTAACATTAGGTGTTTGCGGTCCCCTGTAACATATATGTTTTATTTCCAAAAAGTGTCATATTTTTAATTTATTTTAACACTCTAATGTTTATTGTATATTTCGTCTATCTAACTGTCGATGGTTTACAGTGAAACGCTAATAACAAATGTGTAGCACCAATACATTGCCCGACAGTTTTGAAAATTGAAAATCAAATATACCAAACCAAAAAAAGTTTTCTTACTCGTATAAGCATTTGTCCGTCAAAGAATTCCGTTTCACAATAACATATCAGATGAAACGAGTAATTACATCATATGTTTGTTTCATCACCATCATCATCACATCATCAATTACATTTGTTTACGATAAAGTGTTTATAAAGGTGGTTCCGAAATAGTAATTTCCCCGATCTAGGGCATGTAACTACTTTCGGGAAAACATAATAACCAACATAGTTCTACATGTATTGAGTATGTCTACCAAAAATATTAGACATTGAATTCCGTCCACATATCAGAACAGTATTGCTGACTTCAGAATAAGTATACAAAAACAGCTTATTGAATTTCAGGCATCGCATTTAAACTTTTACGAGAAATCAGAATGTTTGTCTGCAAGGAATGTGATCGAAATTATAAAACCAGATATGGACTTACGCAGCACGTCAACTCACGTCATAAGAACATTCTACACAATTGTGCGCTATGCCAAAATGTTTTTACAACAAAACAGAACTTGGAGAACCACATGCGACTTCACACCGGTGAGCGGCCTTTCAACTGCACCAGCTGCACAGCTTCATTCGTTAACAAATCACACTAAGAGGTTCACAAGAAGACACACCTGAACAAAGACCTGAAACCGCACAACTGTACTGAATGCAATTATGGATCTTGGACAATGTCAAACTTAAGAAAGCACATGAGATGCCATATCGGAGAGATGTCATTTGAGTGCAAAATATGCCAGAAGCGATTCCGAACTGGGACGAATTTAAATCGGCATCAACTAGTGCACAGTCACGAACTACCTCACAAATGTTCCCTTTGCAGCTTCAGTACTAAATATTTGGCGAATTTGCGGACACACCAGGAGACACATACTAGAGTTGAGCGGATTAAGTGCACACACTGCGAGAAAACATTCCTCGGAAGAACCAGTCTACGTACCCATATTCGGAACTTGCACAAAAAACCAAAATTAATAGAAAGTCAAAATATATGTGTTTTGTGAGATGGGATTTTCAACAAAGTATAATCTGCAGAAGCATCTGACTGTTCACACAAAAGAAAAGTCGTTCAGTTGTGTGCTGTGCCGAAAGGAATTTGGTTTTGCAAAGTCGATGAACCAGCACATAATGAGTCGCCACACTAACGAGAAACCAGAAAAGTGCCCCCAATGTGAGAAACGCTTGTCCACAAAAGCTGGATTGCGGAGTCATCTCCGTAAACATGGAGTACGCGAGAAATCTTTCCTGTGCAACATTTGTGGAAAGGGATTTATTTCACAGAGCAATCTTCGATGTCATTGCAGCAGATTCCACAGAAACTGAGATAGAATGCGATCTGGTTCAATTACATGGAAAACCTGGAAGTACAATATTCATCCTTGTGAAGCGATCAAGCAAGCATGTGTTAGCTGTGAGGCTGCAATGCTTCCGTTCATATATAAAACAACAAAGCATTATACTTGAATTATCTTCCCAAAATAGTTGCCAATGTAGGATATGTTTGTACAAAAAAGAGAAGAGACGTTTAAACATCCATTTGTTGTTATGAAACCAAAATGGCTGCGTTGTTCTGTTAGCCTTTGAATATAGTAATTTTTTGAGTAATTGGGATTCCGCCTGTAGAAATTTCTAATTTTCATTTACAATATTTGTATATTTATTGCCAATGAAAAAATGCAATTGTACATAAAAAGTACGCAAATGTAGTTCTTTGTACCCAAATCATTAACTTTTGTGGTATTTCGTAGTAACAAATTAAATCAAATTTTACATGTATTTTTTACAAGATGCTTATGTGGGTACGGATCATTGGTTGCCAGGGAAATCTCCATGGATGGTATGACTTTCAGGTTTTCATATTCCAATTCATTGCCAGTATTCTTGTTCCATGGACATAGTTGAATGTACTATAGAGCGTAGGTAACAGTTTTCATTGATATGTAATCACATGCATGTAATTAATTCTTATTTGAATGAATGGAATAATTAGTGTATTAAACAATAAACAATTGAGCTGTTATAAAAATATTCACAAATGGTATTGGTTGCTAGCTTCTTTGCTCTTTATGAGGTGATTAATGTCTAGTTTGAATTAATAGATAAACAAATCTTCAGCAGTAACGTAACACACTTATGAATTCAAATTCATAAAATTTATTGATTCGTATGGACTAGCAATCACATTACATACATTTCGAAATCGCCGAGTCATTGTAGTTCGATGAACCTATTTTCTTTAATTGGTACTTTAATGTAACAGATTCAACTAATTTATGACATCAATGCATTTAGGTGCGTGGAATCAATGCTTGGTGCAATAGCGGACATAACATCTTAATTCCATCGAAGAGTAGGGAATTCGGTTATTCTGGGATGCGGCTCTCTATATGTAGGTCGACAAAAATTGATAATATCCACCTTAAATCCTGGTTGTATAACACTATTCAAATCGGTAAATGCTATAAAAGACTAAATAAAATATCTGACTGACAAAATTTTTTATTCTATCGTATGCCAAGCTCTTGTTTTTTAGTATATTCTGCACTCTTCCACTTTTATTCGTTATGGTACACAGCTACATCAGAGGCAAATCATCTGTCCATCCACTTCGCCATACACAAGATTGGATGCTGTTGAAAAACTAGCACGGTTAAGTGCATTGGTACTTATATTACAGGATCTGTGCATTTGTTGTCTGACAGGTAATAACGACATATAACATGCGTGCATGCAGCAATCCGGTTGCATGTTATTTTAACTTTTCACATAACCTTAAGGCAGAGGCAATTGTATTTCACAACTCAGGTCCTCCTGTGACCAACATGTTCAAAGGAACGTGCACACTGAAAGTTGGACTGTGGATCGTTTACTAGAACATGCAGTGTTGACTTGGTAATGTCTAAATGTATTGCTTAAAATAAAGTATCCTTGATGTTTGGCTTACCATTTTTCAATTATCTCGTCACACAATGTATGTGAACCTTTCGCCATTCCGTTTTATATATGTGTTTATATTACGGCTTTCTGGTCCTCTGATTCGTATGTACATATTTTATTGAAACAAGTTGTTAACGTGATGTATTTTAACAGTTGATTGTTTATTGTTTTTCACGTTTATCTATTTTTTGATGATTGACAGTGTCGCACCACCAACGAATGTGGAACACGAATACCTTGCTCAATAGTAGTAAAAATCAAAAATACCAAACCACGGCAATTTGACTTAAACCATAAGCACTTGATCGTGAAACTATTTATTGTCAGAGTGCCAACCCACTTGTTACTTGCAATTCAAAAATCTGGATGGAAAGCAAAGCAATACTACCCCAATAAGTAATGCCGCCGGTAGCTGTTTTGGCAATCATCTTTACAAAACTGCTGCAGAAATGATGTGTTTCCTGTTTGGACAGATAACTACTTTTAAGAAGACCGAGTCACCGACTTATGTTCCCTAGCATTATATATATCTTCCAACGACATTTCATTCATCAAACATCGTTCACGAATCAGTTCACTTCTCACTGGTTTCAAAGCAAATATATACAAACAGTTTACGGAATCGCAAGCATCACAGTAAAGGCGAAACAAAAGATCGGAATGTTTACTTGTAAGGAATGTGACCGTAATTATAAAACCAAATGGGGACTTTGGAAACAAACATCAATTCACATCATACGAAAATTCTACACAAATGCGAATTATGTCAAAAGGAATTAAAAACGAAAGAAGGATTGGTGAGCCACATGTTGCTTCATACCGGTGAGCGGCCCTTCAAATGCACAAGCGGTATTGCATCATATGCAAATCAATCATCACTTAACAAACACAAAATGACTCACCTGGGTAGAGATCTAAAGCCCAACAAATGTACTGAATGTAATTATCGGTCTTGGTCAAAGTCAGCCCTAAATAAGCACATGTTATGTCATACCGGAGAGAGGCCCTTTGAGTGCACAACATGTTTGAAGCGGTTTATGACTCGGAGTTGTTTAAATCGGCATCAACTGGTACACACAGATGAACGACCTCACAAGTGTTCTCAGTGCTCCTACAGAAGTAACCGGTTGGTATATTTACGGACCCACCAAGCTATACAATCAGAAGTTGAACGGATCAATTGCACATACTATGAAAAAAGATTTCTTGACAAAAAGAGTTTAAATGCACATATAACTTATTATCATAAACAATCCAAACCATTGGGGAACGAAAATGCATGTGTGTTTTGCGGGAAAACTTTCTCCAGAAAGTGCTCACTACAACTCCATATGTTTGTTCACACAAAGGAAAAGCCTTTCAGTTGTGAGCTGTGCGGAATGGAATTTAGCTACAAAGGAGACAAGTTTAAACACATAAGATGTCGCCATACAAATGAGAAACCTGAAATATGCGTCCAATGTGGGAAAGGGTTTTGAAGAAAGTCTCATTTGCAGAGGCATCTGCGTACACATGAGAAAATAGGTTTGCGTGAGCAACATTTGCGCAAATCTATTTCTTTAAAACATCGGTCTTGAAAGTATTTTTTTTTCGATTTCACAATAATTGATGTGGAAGCGCTAACAGTACGATCTTATATATTTATGTACGCAAACTTTTAGTGTCAGATTCAAGTTTATATAATGAACTGACTAACGACAAATTGTCGCGAGTGATGTTGCAAACTTTTGTACTATCTCCCAAACAATGGACAAAACAGTATGCGTCTATTCCAATCATAAATGTTTCTGGTTAGATAGTTTTATCCAAGAGTTGAAATGATATGGGAACAAATATTTTCATTAATAGACCAACGGTACTGTAATGTATTTTTTTTAAATTTCGTATGTCTGTGTTTTAGTACTAGAGTCTCCTGCGACAGAAATATGTTACCATCACTTACTATTAATTATAATATAACCACTATTGCAGTTGTACATAATCTAAATTTTCTGATAGAGTTGTGGTGTTCTAAGTAATTGACGTTTGAAAAATTTTGTATTCAGAATGTAAAGAATCGTTTTGAGTTTTGAAAGAGTATCAATTCCTTCTGACTAATGCAGTATTGGTAACCATTATTCCCTGTGTTAGGCATCTGATTATTTCGAATTAGTACACAGATTTATTGGAAGTTGTTTGTTCAGTATAATCTACATAAATATAATTATGTATGACCTAATATTTTGATAACATTGTACAATGCAGTATGTTGGTATTAATAACAAATTAAACTATTCAGTGTTGAATATATAATGACTAGCTGAATCAAGTAGCATAAAAAATATTTCTGCGACAGTTAACACCATTCATCGCACTTCTATGGCACATAATTAGACGTATTATTTTTGCACACAAATACGCTGCAGTTGAAGCAGTACATTGGCGTATATTACGTTTAGATTAAACGCATATCGCTAAAACTCACGCATGCAATTATAACAGTTGGAAAGATTTTCTGGAAGCACCATCGAACAGTTGTACACATATTCAAGCTATTAGTACGCAAAGGACCTCCAGCTCACTCGGGGGAATATACAGGGAATGCGTCGTTCGATGCGTGCGTTTAAGGTTACATACATCTACTACATATAAAGTGAATAAATCCTACATCTTGAATATTTCCATCAATACTGGATGATATGGTAAACTCAAAACTACTGGTTCTACTATATTATGGCATCACTTACAAATGCACAGATTTGAATTTGTTTATCCCAGCCAAGGGAGAGTATTAACACGACCGTATGTTCTTCATGTCCACTTTTGAGGCGCACACATTTTATTTAAGACAGGGTCTGTGCTAATTCATTGCTTCGCATTATAATATTAAATATACATATAGTGTAGGACCACTTTGGAAGGGTAAGAATGCGTGATAAAGTATCCAGCTACTTTACATTAAAAACATTAATATTCGCCTTGGCTTTCTTCATTATGCTTGTTGGTTTGCTAAAAGGTAGCTTTTACAAAGCTACACATTGGCAAACACCATTATACTAGCATTCAGTCGAAATTATATGATATTCAGTATCGAAACAAGTCTCGCGGCAATTGTACTCCGTATACGTGTTTCCGTTACTGAATCTTCACCATGACCGAAAGCAGAATCTGGTGAAAGCAGCCAGACCAAAAGGATAGCTAGTGGAACTATTTTTTTCTGCTTCCTTCTATCCTTGTGAAACTCGCAATGTAATGTAATTTGGTCGTTTGTCGTACACCGGTTTTACTTCAAAACAATAAAAATCATTTTACATACCCAGCAAGAACGACACAACGCTGTGTGGATGAGTAATGTGTTGGGTTGACAGCCGCAAAGTTGCCGTTTACGGAATCGGGAGAGCAGGAAGTTGTACTCATTGAACCAGTTCCCTTTCTTCAACAGCTTAGAGAAAACCGTTATTATGGAAGCTTACATGCAAAGGCAGGATTTAAGGCAGCGGTTTGCTTGTATTGACTGGACATTGTATGAAATTCCTCAATATTTTGCAATTTCGAGACAGAACGTTGCTTGAGACTAGAAATTGAAAACTAGCTTACACGAGTATATTTTATTCGATTTAGCTACCGGATTTTTTAGTAACAAAATGTCCGCCTCTCAAGACTTGTCAATCACGTTAGGAGTTGTATATTATTAAATGACGGTAAGCAGAGCTGTTCTTACATTTAAGGCGTTAATTGTAATTTGTGGAATTCTTTACTTTATGTGCCTGCTATTTGAGATGAGTGATGACTGAGTCCTATTAATCAATAATTATCCAGCAATGAATTATTAATGATGTGGAGCTGAAACAAACAGCCGTTTGCTCAACTTGACAAAAACAATAAATTCATATCACGCAATAACCAAAAAAAAAATAAAATTCTTATGGTAGTTTAGATGAATTCCTGTTGTGTGAAGTATTGAATTTCTTACGGCGTTGAATGTATGTTACGGACAAGATATTCGTTCTGACATATTGCGCAAAGAGTACTCAAAACTCTCGTCTGTATATGTCTGACATTGTAGTCCCATCAAATGGTGTTTGCGATCCTTCCAGCACATATTACAGCAATCTAATTAATATATAGAACAACTTATTCTATTACCCATGAAAAGCAAGGGACAGTATGTTGGAGCAGAAACTAGATTGCTGAAATAATAAAATCGATAAAGCTTACTTGCATGTCGTCACCTAGATTGATATCCTTACATCGCAATAAACAGCCAGATTGGATTTTATTATCATATCGATCAATTTCACCTTGGTAGCTCCAGTCTGTTTTTTGCTTTACTACTGTAACTTTGACACAAGTCGAAAACAATATTTTTCAGTGACAGTGAAGGTAAGGACAATTTGTTCGCAAAACTTGTCTGAAATAGTGCAGGGGTCCTCCGTTTTGGTAATACAACACACGGTAGAAAATTAAGTTCCGAATGCAAAACCTTAGGAAAATATTGATACACTTGTCCACATTGCAAATAAACATCTGAGAATATAATATATCACCCATAAAGGATTTATATTTCTTTGCATAGTCGCACAACTTTACGACATTTAATCGTAAGAATAGGAAGATGTCACGTGATATAATTTTGATCGTTTTTATGATGCTGTCTATCATTTTCGCGTTTGAGTGTGCACCCTATTGGCCAAAGAGACCCATATTTGTTTGCATGGAACTTCAGTTTGACAACGATACTATTAGTCCCGGTAAAAAGGACCAACCCGATGATCAAAATATTGCCGAGCAGTACCAACAATTCTCGCAAACGAGGGGAAAGTTAGAGTATCCAAATATCCCAAATTGGGACGCTCTACTCAACCCGATAAGTGGCAAAAGATGCATAGTCACCGTGGACAATCACAGACATACTGACATTCCAGTAGATCTGAGCGTTCCAATAATTACTCGGAGTTTAATTACTACAAGTCTGCTACTGTCCACTGTGACGCCACTCTCAGCGACCTCACATAGACAACATGTGCTAATTCCACCACAAATTATAGCACATTGGAGATTAAAACAGAATATCTCAAGGACCCAAATATTTCCATGTCCCGCATCGCGATATCTTTCTGGATTCCTTCCACTCTGGCCCGTGATAAGCTACTGTGCTCAACTGAACATTACAGGATACCAATTTGCAGCCAAGCCCTGGCAATGCTACATTCAATTGGATTTGCTCCCGAAAACCATTGCGCAGAGACGAAATGCCTATGCGTATAGAACGAGTGGAAGAACGTTCCGCAGTGAAATGCCAAATATAATATATTTTCTGTTTGAAATTGAAAGCGAAAAACCAGCAACCCGGTATAAGCGATTTTCCGAAATCATTACAAGGGACACAGTATGGAGTAGTTTTCATCCATCGATCGTACAGAATGTCTTTTTCTTCATCGAGGTAGCCCTTTTGAAGCCGTCGTATCTACTCCGGGCTGAATGCTTCATCAAGAACATCACTGTGGTTTCGTATTGTTTTAACTGCCCCAGGAACACGTTGTATAAATCCATTGGAATTGACCAATTTCTGAAAATCGACTCAACCAAAACGCTTTACGGATTTGCATTTCCAACAGATGAGCGAACAATGTGGACCATCAATTTTAATTACCGAGCCTTGAAGGCCAGAAATCAGGGATTATTTATCGACATTCTGAACTCATGTTCAAGTGTTTACCGCGCAAAGAAGAACCTATCGGTGCAGCACCAGGGGGACAAAATGTATGATCTGATTTCCGCCTACGTTTATCTTCTACAGAGCACAATGAAAAACTTTTCATACTGGACTTCGATGAACACCGCGTGTACTACTGATTCAACAATGAATTTGATTTTGCCGTCAGTCACAAGCATAGGAGCTTTTTATAATAGGGGCTCGCAAATAGACGTAATCGTAAAATCTTACACATTAGCCAATTACCCTCTACATGACTACGATATCCTGTTTCCAGAAATTTTAGGATCTCTACGATTTGTGAGTTGCGGCAGACACATAGTCAGTGCCTATCCAATTCAAGAGTTTATTAACGTTTACGATTCATATGTTTGGTTCTGGTTGGTAGTATCGATTGTAACACTCTTTGTGGCCTATAATTGCATGTTGCGTGGCAGTGGAGTGTCATATTGGTGGTTTTGTGGAACGGGGTTACATTTCACCAGATTGATATCACTTGTGAAGGTGCTATTGGAGCAAGGCGATCCATTTCAGTCATTCGTGATTAATAACAAACATCTTCGCCTCTCAACCGGAGTATTTCTGCTAGTCGGAATAGTGATTAGCAATGCGTACAAAAACACCAATGTGTACAATTTGATAGCACCGCGGAAGCCAGTCCCATTCAATTATCTTTCCCAACTTATCGAAAATAACTTTACCATCTACTCCAGAGGCGCTGAGGCAAAATCCCAATACACCCGCTTCAAGATGCATTCAACTAGCAGTCCACATCTTCATTATTCGCAATTCGGAAATTATCGCGACCATGTCATCTCTGAAGCCAGGACGGCTCTTTACAATTTTAATTTAGATGTTGGTAATAAATCGGCGCTTAAGGATAATGATCGTAAAATAGAAGCGTTGGTAAATGCCAGTTCGCTACATCCACGTGCTCTTGAAATATTGCAGAGAGCTATTCGTGATGATAATGTGGCATCCATTGTGGCCGGTTTATTGAAACGCCCATACTATGATTCCACATTTGAGATATATAGTAAACTGGAGTTGAATATTTTAAGGAGTGAACTAAGAAAATGCGAGAACCGTGCCGTTGTGTTGCCGTATTATATGTGCAATCAACTAGCACGGCAGCTCAGATTTGGTCACAATGTCTCCACTGACGTGAGCAAGGAAGCTTACACTACCGAAGTGTTGATAGTCAAATTGAGAGGTGAAGTCCCTCCTTATGTTCAGAAACGAATTAGGGGATTGGAGGCATCAAGTCTTATCGCTTGGTGGACCAAGTATCTTGGAAGTGAAAATATTCCACCGAGAGATGTTGTGCTAGAGGTGCCGAATATGAGTGGAAATATTTTGGTAATATTTCTGATTCTAATGGCGGGTCTATCTCTTGGCATATTTTGTTTCTTTGCGGAATATGGGCGCTCAATACCAAATGCTGTAGTATTCTTGACGGCTATTTTAACATCATGTATCGGTCATTTACGCTCACGCATCAAGCAACAATACGAAAGTTTATGCCATAAATTGTGTGCTCTCCCCTTGAAGTGGAATTGCAGTAGTCCTTGATGATGCAAGAATAGCTAAAATTGTCAGAAGAATGCCTAATCTAATTAACCACGCAGTTGATGAATAGTATATTCTTGTTTGGTTTTTGTTTTATAAATATGTTGATGACTTGTCTTTGAGCGGATGGGATTCCACATTGTCTCGGCGGATTGTACGTAAAGAGAAATGCGTATTTGTTTGACCATCGGCAAAATTAGATATTGGTAAATGCATGCATTCTGATTGATTTTTCTGAGTACTTCAGTATAGAACGTAATAAATATATTTCTGCATGCCACTGGATGAATTAGTATTACATATATATTTTAGTCGTACATAAATAAACATAAAAGTTAATATTTTGAAAACTGGGAATTTGTGATGTTCTTAAAGCAAATGAAATTTACATGCAATTGTCTTTCCTTTGTTTTTCAGCACTCAGTAACTAATTATATTTGAATGGATCGATATTGATTTTATGTACAAATTTGCTTTCCAACGTTAACGAGAGTGAAGTAGGCGAATATTGTACGACGATAATATAAAACTATATCAGCGAAACCAAATCACTTAAAAGGATTATCGATTTCTGAAATAAAATTACTCTGTCACAAACAAACACGAATAAAAACTTTGCTTGGATTACTGCTTCATTTGAATACAGTAGTTAAAACAAACTTTTTCCATACGCTGTAAAATCTTCCCACATGTTGTTTTGCACCCAACTAACAATAGCTGGAAAGGTAGCAGATGTAGTGACATGCATGAAATGGATTTTCCAGAATGTTTTCACGAAAGCGGAAAAATATATATAATATCGACTGCATTACCCGTTGAGAAATTTTAAAGTCATACTGAAAATATGTAGAATTTCAGCACAATGCCTTAAATGTTGTTTTCGGTTTTTCGCTATGACATTGTCTCTATGGCGCGTGTTTACATGTGGCATATCTAAGCGCAGAGACGGCAACGGTAGTGATTATGGTCCATTAGTACCCGGATCCTCACGACATACACACATAAATTGATAATGCATTATTAATGTGTATCGAGACGGGAATATACGTCGTAAATTTTATCAGAGTAGTACATTTATGAAACAAATGAATATATCGATCGTGAGGACATCACTGCAATCATTTTGTTACTAACATTTTGTCAATCTTATGGAAGGTAGATATATTATATAATTATATAATTTCATTTATAAATTACGAATCAACAATGTATATTTTTCTTTACCACAAAACCATTTAATAAATATCTTGCTGTTCAATATAAACATGTACAATATTTCATGTACGTTGCTTCATTTGTAACACAGGAAGGTATACAGCATATTCGTAGCAGTGGAATAAGTATTAAACATTCCAAACTCTGGAATATTTTATTTGTAAGTCGCACTGAGCTTGCTCATTTGCAAAATAATTCACGACATCGGTTAGCATATATGTTCACAAACTGTTGGAAGAAGCTCATCATCAAGGCATCATGTCACATACAACCATAACAAGGAACCAAGTGTGAAGGTGCGTTTTACAGAAAAGAACATTCAGCATTGTTTGTCAATGATTCCATTTTTATTTACCGAAAAAGATCGTTTCTCAATTCTGAAGTTTGTTAACTGGTCAATTGTCTGGCCAAGTGGTATATTTTGTCACACAACGTGTTTTCATACCTACGATTTCTCTTAGATTTTAGGAAAATGGGGAAAGTATTTCAGGCCAAGCCAAAGTTTAACACAGTTATTAAATTGTGGAAAACGTCAGTGTAAACTGGGCTATTTTCATCATCAAGTTCAGCACATACATACGCCTGTCAAAGCTCAGGCTTAGCTTGGTATATTCGTGCTATATAGTATATTCTGTCGACTGTGTTCTTCAGCATTCTCCGTCTGCTCATTTAGTGATAGATAGTATATCCTTGCATGTAATTATACAATTGCCTCTCATCAGGAAATATGGTGGCATATAACTCATTCAACATGAATGCGTATATCGGTATTAAATATAACAAGTATTTTCGTCACCATCTAGCATGATCCTTAATAGAAATCTGACCGCATAATGTATTTACGATGTACAAATTGTGCTGCCTGTCTGCATAGTTTTAATCAGGTTTCTTCATTGCTCCATGTCGATGGTAGTAGTTCCATTTATGTTTCCCTATTTTTCCACTACTAACCAATACCAAGCCTTTGTCATTTCGTATATTGTGTCGGAGGTCGGTATATAACTGTTTAATAGTATTTCTGTAATCAGTGCCCAGTAGGGTAGAATACACTGTAAACATATGCATACAAATGTGGTGCATCAATTCATTAAACATAACATTAGATGGATAGCAATATACAACCCAAATGGTCAGCGTAGTCACTTCTACATGTCATCATGTATTGAATGCTTATAAGTGCACATGTAAGAAAAAGTGAGATTCCTACTGCTCATGTTGGGTATAAACAAGTTGTTAGGTACTTGCGTGACTGCATTCAACAGGTTCACAATTTGTATTATTCTCTCAGATCTGGAACCCGATTTCTGTGAAAGCTTGTTTCATTAAAAGCTTCGACACATGCACAAAAAATGTAGCACACATTGTGAAACAAACCACAGTTTTTTATTGTTGGCAATTACTCAGTCGTTCTACTGAGGTCAGCAGTATGCGCACAATACGGCTCGGCGTGACAGAAATTTAAAATGTGTTTTCATAAAGTACTGGATGTAATAGAACAGTACGTAAATCAGTGCTAACGGCGAACACAATAGACTTATGCAGCGTCTTCAAATCTGCAGCAACTATATTTACGTTAGCAGTCAATAACAACTGTGCCGTAGTTCCAGTTATATGTGTGCAAATCGTGAAAACGGATCAAGCGTTTATTACAAGCAAATACTTTGCTGTTGTGGAATGGACAAAATACATGACTGTTAAGACATATATGTTTTTCGTAACCAGTTATTACCTAGATCCAGAATGCTTACCTGCAATATTTGCAGCAGAAGTTATGTATCACGCCCTGGATTATGGCATCATAAGAAGTCCATTCACGAGGGAGAAATACACGCGTGCAAACTGTGTAATCATGCCTCCACAACCAAACACCACATGGAAAAGCACATGAGGATACACACCGGCGAACGACCTTACAAGTGCAGCAACTGTCCCAAGGCGTATTCTTCTAGTTCAAGCTTAAACATTCATATAAAATATCACTCGGCTGATATGGCCAAAAATGAAAAGTGCTCGCTTTGCAATTACAGCTGTGTATTAGCTGCCAATTTGAAAAAGCACATGGTGCGACATACGGGTGAAAAACCCTACAAGTGCTCGCTTTGCAGCTACAGCTCTGGATTTTCGGACGACTTCAAAAAAACATATGATACGCCATGCGGGTGAAAAACCTTACAAGTGTTCCATCTGCGTCTACAGATGTTACACTAGTTCAAATTTAAACGAACATATGAAAACTCACGGTAGTGCTCAGTTAATAAAATGCCAACAGTGTGACAAAGGGTTTTCTAGTAAACGAAGTTTGCGATACCACGTCCAGTCGTTACATAGTGCTTCAGAAATACGTGATCGAAATCACAGTTGTATTTTCTGCCAAACGTCTTTCCACAACAAATACAAACTAATCTGTCACCTTCATAGTCACACAAAGGAGCGACCATTCAGCTGTAATATATGCAAAACTGAGTTTGTTGAATCAAGTGACAAAAATGTACACATTAGAAAATGTCACACCAACGAGAGACCTGAGACGTGTAAAATTTGTGGAAAGGGATTCGTAACTACGTCTGACTTAAGCAATCATTTAATGACACATAGAGTTTCCGAAATGCGACAAATTTGGAAGAATTCTCGTTGCTGTAATGGCGGCTTTGTAATTCACACGGACATATATAATTCGTCTCGAGATGGTGGACCAAGATATTGCTGCTCATTTTGTGGGAAACCGTACCACAATACATATCAATTCCAAGACCACATCCGGAAGCATATTGGCGAGAAGGTTTACGAATGCAAAAAGTGTGGGAAAGATTTTCACTACGTGTCAACTAAAACACTTCATATAAAAGCATGTCACCCCAAAAATAACCATCCGTTTTTCGTGTGACTTATTATGGATGCGATCGCGTATATGTTGTACTTCAAAACGATATGGTACACGATAGTGGAATTCTTAATAAAATATGTCAACATCAAACACAGTGCAGCTGAGTAGAATCACTGCTGCAAAAATACGTTACAATACACTTTAAAGTTTGAGTCGGCTCATTCAACAAGTGGAGTCATATATCGTAACAAACGCTTGGCTCTGTCGAATATTGATCCAATTTGTATCTCCCAATTAATATCACAAGGCATTATTTTTTGAAGTATATTTGTAACAACACAAACATAACTTTAATATATGTTACTTTACGTTAAGTCGCGGAATGTTTTTGAATAATATGCCTACCTTGTGTTTTATGTAATAAAACTTAGTATTATCATATCTAACCATGTTTTTGTACTGATTTAAATATATTTGTAATAAAAATAAATTCCCTGTTCACAATGATGCAATAGCAACCGAAGTTTACATACACGCATAGAAGTTAATAATGGACCCACTAATATCTTAAAGGACTTGTAGGACCCACATATGCACCAGTGATGTCACATTGAGATGTAAAAGACCAGAGTATTATATTTTTAACTTCCTCTTACTGTTGTGTATTTATGGGACCCAGATTATTTTTTTATAATTCAAGCGACAACACGGAGAAGCTGTCCAATATTTTATTTGATGGATCAGCTATATATGCATTAGCTATATCGATATGATTAAAGCTGGCCTATGGTTTACATAACAGTGCACAAAGCAAAGTAGTTATGTAAACAAAAATGTTACGGCATTCAATTTTGAATATATTCAACGGCATGTACGTTTATAACCAATTACGAATTGAATGTACAGAGAATGTTCATTTAATGGGAGAGAATACGCCACTCCGTAGATAATGAATATTCACCTTAATTATATTTTGGATTTGCGACAACCAGGTTGTGTAAGTCTGCACCGAATACTTAAGTAGACCAACCAGTAACTGTTTAAATAAGCATTCACATTCAAATGCCAGCTTTTTTGTTTGCATTATTACGTATCCATGCTTCAGGTAGTATATTATATACTTAACAGCGACATCTTACGAGCTTAAACCAGGCCGCATTAGTGTACAAGTCATTGCTCATTACCAGTTCACAATACAGCAAATCAATATATATGAAGTATTTCAATACCGGTATATTGTTGCTTGGTTGAATGCTGGTAGAGGTATCGTATTAACAAATGCTGTATGGCGCATGTAATATAGCACGTAGACTCACTCAAACATTCGTGTGATATTATTGCACACACAAAATGACACGTTGGTTGCCAAGTTCTCGTAGTACTGAACATGCTCACGCATAATGTATACAAGACGAAAGACACGGTTTCGCAATAATGTACCTTAAAAGTTTGTTTAACACGTCAACATGTTTTATATATCATAAGAAAGAATATTATGCTCTATAAATTTAAGTGCATATCTACTTTGGAGAGTGTGGAAAGTGAAGATAGAGTCAAACTGTGGCTTGGAAATTGTTATGTAGAGCAACAACTGAAATACGTTGCTAGAGCATCAGGTATTGAAGCGTAAAACAGTGCGGAGTTGAGCATTATTGTCGTTTGTATGCTCAATTAAACCAGAATGTGCTTTTAAATGGACTATTCCAACCAGAATTTGTCTAGCGGCTGGTGCGGTTGTGACGGTGCACCACCAAATGTATCTAACATGAGTGGTAACCTAGAGCAAGAACATTTCGTTCATACTCTTCTGAAAATGCCAACATAAAGTCACCAACATTTGAAGTCTCGACAGTTCCCAGTTCTGCAGCGTGTATTTACTTAGACACCGAATTGCAACTATTTTTTTAAATTCCGGGCTGTCTATATTCATATATATATATAGGCTTTAGTAATTTGTAGTACCGTTAGTGTTAGTCTGCTTGAGCTGCCTGCTGTAGCTGTTGAATGCTGCGTCATTCATGGGGAACATCGATATAAAAGCATCATGTTTCCGTGCAGCATTTGTTCAAAAAGCTACAAATCCACAAACGCATTGAGATATCATATCATATCAAATCAATTCACGGTGGGACTGGCCATATTTGCAGCTCGTGTGACAAAACCTTTCCATTCAAAAGTATCCTGGAAAGACACATGGGGCTCCATACAGGCGAACGATCATACAAGTGCAGCAATTGCTCCAAATCATATTACCAAAGTTCACAGTTAAACCAACACATGAAGATCCACTTTGGCGAAACTCGCAAATGTCCCCTCTGCAAGTATACCAGTGTATCAGTGTCTCACATAAACGCACATATGGTGATCCATAGGGGTGAGAAACCTCACCAGTGCACCATATGCAGCTATAGATGTACATTTAAGTCCAATTTAGCCAGACATATGAAAACTCACAGGAATAGCGAACACATAAAATGTCCACACTGCCACAAGGGGTTCTCCAGTCGTGGGAATTTAAATAACCACATCAAGTCGTTTCATTCCGTTGGAGAGTTTCCTGAACGCAACTATGTCTGCTGCCCCAAGTCGTACTATAAAAAAGCCGTCCTGTTCCGGCACCTTCTTGCTCACACAAATGAAAGAGCATACAGTTGCAATGTTTGTGAAATGGAGTTCCACTATTCAAGTTCCAGAAATATACATATTAGACAATGTCACACCAACGAAAAGCCTGAGTCCTGTGACATTTGTGGAAATCGATTTGCTTGCAAATCGAATTTGAGTGTCCACTTATTGAGCCACAAAATCGCAGAAAGTCGCATTCTGTGGACGAGCCTGCAGCATTCCAACCCTGGCTTCAATATGGAAAGCAATGGAGTGCAGCAATCTCTTGGAAGGCTCGCAAAATACTGCTGCGTATTTTGCGGAAGGCCGCAAATTCCGGCGGACAATACCGTGCACGGAATCATCATTGCACATTTTGCAGCAAGCAGTGCAGGAGTCGAGTAGGGCTTGACCACCACATTATTGTTCACACAAATGAGAAGGCTTTCAGCTGTGAGCTCTGTGAAAAGGAATTCAACAGCTTCCGTCAAAAATTTCGTAGCGAACGACTAGATTTGCCACATGAGTAAGCTGTCAGGTCACAAGTGCACATGTTCAACGCGTCCGTAGTCATCACCAATCCTAACAGTGTCCTAATAAACCGGAATATTGAATATGTTTACCTCTAAGGAATATGGCCGCAGTAATACAAGCACAGTTGCTCTTAAAAGTCATGTCATCTCTGCGCATAAGAAAAGGGGACACAATTGTGAATTGTGCCAAAAAGTTTTCGCAACGAAACGAGGACTGGAACGTCACATGCGCATTCATAATGGTGAGCGGCCGTTCAAGTGTACCACATGTGCTTCTTCATTTACAAGCAAATCATGCTTAATCAGGCACGCAAAGCTCCACCTTGATAAAAAGCTGAAGCCACACAAATGTACGGAATGTAATTATTCATCTTCGTCAAAGGAAAACTTAAACCGGCACATGTTGAGCCACACGGGACAGAGACCGTTTGAGTGTCAAACATGCTCGAAGCGGTTTCGAAGTGCGGGGAATTTAAATCGACATCAACTGGTACACACATATGATTTACCTCACAAATGTTCGCAGTGCAGCTACATATTTAAGCACTTGCAGAGTTTGTGTAGACATGAAGAAACACACACTTCCTTTCAGCGCCTAAAATGTACGAGCTGCGATAAAACATTTGTCGGCAAAGCCAGTTTATATGTACATATATGTAATTATCATTCAAAAACAAAGATATTAGGAATGCAAAATATGTGTTTGTTTTGCGAGAAAAGATTTCAAAATTGGCGGGATCTGGAAAATCACATATTTACTCACACGAAAGAAAAGCCGTTCAGTTGTGTGCTTTGCGGAATGGAATATAGCACATCTCGAGCCAGGAACATACACATATGATGTTTACATGCTAACGAGAAACCTGAAATTTGTGTCCACTGTAATAAACGCTATTCAACAAAGGCTAATTTGCGAAGTCATCTTCGTACACATGCAAAACCGCAGACACATTACAGCGCAAAGCCTTTCGTGCGTAACACTTGCGGAAAGCGGCATATTTCAAAAGGCAGTTTTAAACGCCATTGTCGGAGGTTTCACAAAATATGATTTGCGGAGGCACGTTCGTACACATTCGAAATTATAGAAGTAGTTTTATACAACATTTGCGGAACGCGATATCTATCAAGGAACGACCTTCAATATTCAATTTTGCAGGAGCATTCGCAGAATCTGACGCTAATGTGGTAACAAATACTCTGTTATCCTATAATGTACAAAAATGTCAAGTACATGTCTCATATGTGTAGAAAATTGGCCGTCCTTAAAAATAGTTTTAAGTTACACTATGATGCTTGTGTCCATCTCAAAAACGAATGAACGAGCAAATTAGTTTAACAGTTGTAACAAGATATTCTCCGCTTTTGGATTATTTCGATCAGCAGTGGAGAAAAAATTAAATTATGTTTTTTTTTACAATTGCGACCAGCGTGGAACCAATTTCTATTAAATTGTTTTGACATTACGCTCCTATTGGCCGCATTTTTGAGGTATAAAATGCCCGTCTCAAAAAACGTGTCGTTCATGTTTAAAATTGTAAATTATTAAATCGTTATCGGTGCAGTTGTACATAATATATATTTAATGATAAACTTAAGTTGTTTAAGTCATATACTTTTGATGGTTGCTATTTGAGAAGATTGATGATTGAATGCGCTTAATGTTTTTTAATCTTAAAAATAGATCAAAATTTCAATTGTATGTAAGGAAATATCTAGAGCTTGATCAAATGGTAAAACCCCTTATAATTATATTTACATATTTTCCAATTGAAAGCACTGACAGTAAATGGGGTATATTTCTAATACTCGAACTGTTTGGAGGCATTTAAATGTCTTGTCACACGGCGCATTTAAAATGAATTCCAGTCATACATGGTTTATAAGGAGGAGGAGAAAAATTGTATATTCGTTTGATTGTGAAGCAACTGACGCAATCGTCCAAACCATACAACCAAATAATACAAACGATTCCACTTTATCAACATTCTGTGTTGTTGCGTAGCACATTCTTGTTGTTAATCTGATATCGGTTCATAATCAAATTTAAATTATTCAGTGGTTATAGATACAACTCAGGAGATCAAAATATGAACAGGACCAACCTTGTTATGAACAACTATGAATATGTTATGTTACCAAAATATGAACAACCAACCAACCAACCGCGAAGCGCAACATTTCGCCTATATGTCACCCGCCTTAGCAAAGCTATGGCTTTGGAGTTCCCCCCTCAGGACCTCCCTCGCCTCGGCACAGACGATATAATGCGCTCTTCACGGCCCGTCTACAGATTCTCACCCCGTTACGGAAATGAGCCTGCACAACACGCACCGCCATCTTGACTGAGGAAGACTTTCGCGACCTGGCAGCGCCCTAAGCCGTTGCAGCAGGCTCCAGCCACTCCCCATTTTTGTCGTCAGCGCACCAACGACCGAGGGTCCAGAGGCCCACCCTCTCTGCCTCTCTGCGCCATTCCAAACCCAAAACCTACCCCATCCAATGTTAGGGAGTGATCTTGTGCCAAACGTTCGGACAAAACCGCGCTTAAGCATCATGGACCTTAGCTCCCAGTGGCCCACGGCCACCACATTACTGTCGGAGGTCGGGATAAACCCAGTTACCCCTGCATGCGCAGCAACCATAACTTACGGAGTTCCACCGCGGCTGCTGGCACCAGACTTGCCCTCCAACAGAATTATATACATAGGTACTCTAAATACACAATACGACAGACTGCATATAGCATATTTCAAAACACAATAACAGATTTTCAGCTTCTGCTTGTCATTGGCTACGTCAATATGCAACATTCATAAATACGATCGGACGCATTGAGCCATTAACGTAGTCCAAATCAATACAAATGCATCCACACCCAGTGCAACAAATAAACTCGTAACTTTCTCAGTTCTGGTATTCGTGAATATGTGAAGTCAGCACTCATACAGTACGAAACTTGAATATAGGAAACGGTGTCAACAAATGTACCTAAAATATTCTGCTTGCAATCACAGCTTTTAAATGCAAAATAATACTACATAGAATTATGTTGACAGTAGCATGTACTCCTAGGTTCTACCGACATAGCTTTCTAAGTTTTTATTGTATATAATAGGTTTGCGTCTATATCTGTCTTAATATATTATTCATGAAGTACTTCGTTAAAAATACATCCTTGATATCCTTTCAATATTGAGCCTCTTGCATTCAACACGACAATTAGGCTTCTGCATTTATCAGTTACTGGTGTATATGCTTCAGCACCTCAAAATTTGATACGGACAGCCTCGGCGTCACTGCTCTCATTATCACTTTGAATTTCGACGTGCTCCAGTCCATAGCTAGGAACGAACGGGCAACAAAAATACATCGTGTAAAATTGACAAAATTACAAATCGACAATACCACACCATTCCAATTATATCTACTCAAATCTGCGTATATCTTTCAATTGTTTTCATTTGACAACGTTTTGTAATTTACTACTGGCAATTTAGTTTCTTGGACGTAGCATCAGTTATGCCCCCGCTATATTAACGATCTCTAATATAGTGCAACCGTAATCCTGAAAAAAACTTATGTGCTTCTGTGTCTCACAGTGCTATGTATAATATTAATGGCGATCATACGTACATAATATTACATGTCAAAGTACTGATGCATTACGTATTTGTGTACACCAACATACTGTAAAGTGTAGTACATCAGAGTGCTTATTGCACTCATTGTAGCAATTTTTGCTAGTATTGTGGCGACCTTGCAATATATTTTTGATGACTTGATTGAATTGATAACCGCTTGGACATTTTAACTGGTCGCCGGATTTCCAGTATAGAAAATGTTTGCTTGCAATGATTGTGACCGAAGTTATAAAACAAAGGTCGGACTCAGATGTCATATCACCTCTATACATATGAAGATTCAGCACAAGTGCGAATTGTGCCAAAATGCCTTCACAAAGAAAGCAGCACTGGAGAGTCACATTCACCTTCATACCGGAGAGAGACCCTTCAAATGTATCAACTGTACTGCTTCATATGTTACCAAATCGTCCTTGGAGAGGCACAGAAAGCTTCATCTAGATAAATAGTTGAAACCACACAAATGTACTGAATGCAATTACGCATCTTGGATAAGGTTTGACTTAAACGAGCACATGCGATCCCATTCCAGAGAGTGTCCATTTGAGTGTCAAACATGTTTCAAGCGGTTTCGTCATCGCGAAAGTTTGATTCGACATCAGCTTGCGCACGAAGTGCAAAAACCTCACAAATGCTCCAAATGCAGTTTCAGATGTAACCGGTTGGACAACTTGCGTAACCATCTAGAAATGCACATTTCAGTTGAGCGGATTAAATGCGAACACTGCGATAAGACATTACTCGGCAAGGCAAGCTTATATCGTCATACAAGGCGCTATCACACCAAAAATAAGCGAGAGGAAAATAGAAATATATGCGCCTTTTGCGAGAAAGGATTTTCAACTATGGATCTTCTTCAAAGGCATTTATTTACTCATACGAAAGAGAAGCCTTACAGCTGTGAGATTTGTGGAATGGATTTTAGCAGCGTATCAAATAGGAACCAGCACATTAAATGTCGACATACAAACGAAAGGCCTGAGATGTGCGCCAACTGTGGGAAACGCTTTCCCACAACAATTCATTTGCGAAGTCATCTTCGTACACATGAGAAACGAGAGAAGTCCTTCGAATGCAACATTTGCGGTAAGCGGTACATTTCGAAGAACAGTCTTCGGGGCCATTGTTTGAAGTTTCACAAAATCTGAATTGAAATTGCTACAATATGCGGTCTTTGCTGTTTTCCTACAAAGAGTATACGTAATGTGATTGCGGGTAGCTTGATAGCATTTGTTCTTGCATTATTTCCTTCTCTCCATTTGCTTACGAGATTATTCCTCAACATCAACGCATTAGAGCCAAGTGGCCATCCATATATCCATATTCCAATATAGGTTGATGAATTCTGCTGCAGGGGAATGAATTGGAAACGTACGTTGAATATTTGCAGACAATGTATTTTTTATTTTTGTATATATTCATATATAGCGGTGACGTCCAACTGTGGGGACGGGTAGTATTAACGTACCGCTAATGATAAGTTAATGGTATTTGCATCTGAACTAACAGAATGTCTTAACACAGAAGAACCCATCAGTGGACCCATCTAACTTAGAATGCAACTTGTCTCCTATTTTTATAATTACATATAACAAAATATGTATATGCGCACTTTATATTGGGTGTAAAAATGTATCCGTAATTTAATTTCATAGAGTGTATCTTAATTAATTTCTACTCCTCCATGTATATTTTTTATCACAAAACCATTCAATAAATGTCTTTCTATGTAATATTCACGTTAGCAATAATGCCGTATGAGTTATAATTTGCATCACCTAAAAATCAGCAGCATATATTTGGGAGCCGTGAAGTTGCTCAACATTCAATTCTCTGGAATTCACAACGTCGGTTAGCACCAAAGTTCACAAGCTACCAAAACAACTTTTACATCAAGGTCAGAGTACGGCATTACATCACAGACTATCATAACAAGGAATGAAATTCCTAGGTTTGCTGTGCGGGAAGAAACGTTTCAAATTGTTCGTTCATAACCTAATTTTAATTTATGTAATATTAACATTGCTCAATTGATAACTTTGCTAGACGGAAAATTGTATGCCCTGGTAGAATAAAGTATTATCATACATATGAGTTGTCCTTCATTATTGGACGTTGGGAAACAATTTCAGAGCAAACCAAAGTTGTTAGGAATTGCTTCGTTTTTGGAAAACGTTAGCGTGGACACAGCATTAGGCATTAAAACAAAATCTCTATCATTTTTAACACGCTATAGGATGACTATCGGACTGCAATATGCATGAAGCTGATACCACAGAACTTCTCAACATGATATCCAAAATTCTCAATGCATGAAAGCAATCATAAATTGTGCACTATGTAGTAAATCTACCGTCCCACATTCACAATATTGTGAAACAAAAAAGTATTGGCATTTGCTCCTCAAATGCATAAGTCATTGCAAACGATAATGAGCAGTATATTTTAAACTAGGTACAACCATTTGTATTGTGGACCCTATGCTAAACAAAAACTCACTCAACATTCCGTATTCCGCAACCACGCGATCGCATTAGTATGTATAATACGGAAACATCGCCTTACGATGTTAAGGTCCATATGTTATCTATATTATGGTAACCGCGTGTAAGCTGCTATTCTTCCAGTAGCGTGTACACTAGATGCGAAACTCGATCAACCAAACGGATATGTGGGTGCTAAATATAACAAGAAATCCCTCGCAGCAGACATGACCCTGAACACGTACGCCACCATATCATCGTACATAGCATTTCCATAATATGTTACTTGTTTGCCAGGTTTCATTCCAGTTTCTGCGTTGCTTTCCTTCGGTGGTATACATTTTGCCTTGGGTCGTGCGTAACAAATGTTCATTTGATTAGTCCATTTAATTTAACTCTTTAAGTGCTAGAGCCGCCCTGTAGATAGCGTGACATTGATGAGCAGCTCAACAAATATTGCAAACGTTATTACATTGAAATGCCAATAATACGAACCACTTTAGTTTGGACAAAGGAATACTATCTCGGCTGACAAAATTAAGTGGTTGCTGTGGCCGTGCTAGTGCATGTGTTGAAATTAGCAGTTGTATTTCTTGCTTGCAGTAGAACGGTATTGAGCGAGGGCATGGTAACATCATATATATCCGTTGGCTGCTAGATTTTGAAAAAAAAACTTATTCGAATCAATTGTTGCGTCATCGAATATTTAAATACTTTTGAAAATTACCTACAAACCGATTTTGATTTACATTTCGTGGGAGTTATTTTGAATTTAGCACTGCTAATTCGCTCCAGTTATACCTTTATTTTAAACGTTCGCATTTATAGCATACATATTGGTTTAGATTGCATTAACGTAAAACGAGAGGGCATGATGTTTCAATGTAAAGATTGTGACCGAAATTATAAAAGCAAAGCGGCACTTACAAATCATATAAATTCCGAGCATAAGAAAATTCGACACAGCTGCGAACTGTGTAAACACGTTTTCAAATCGAAACACGTGTTGGAGAATCACATGCGCCTTCATACAGGCGAGCGGCCCTACAAATGCAATAGCTGCAATGCTTTATATAGGAACAAATGGTCCTTGACGGAGCACAGAAAGATGCATCTAGAAAAAGAGCTGAGGCCACACAAATGCACTGAATGCAATTATGGATCCTGGAATAAGTCAAACCTAAGGGTGCACATGATGTGCCATACAGGTGAAAGGCCGTTCGAATGCAAAAAATGTAACAAGCGTTTTCAGACACAGGCAAAGTTAGGTGTGCATCAATTTGTGCATAAAAGTGAACGGCCTTACAAGTGTTCCCTCTGCAGCATCAGATTTTACCGGTTGACGTGTTTGCGCAGACATGAGGAAACACACACTGCTACTCAACGGATTGAATGCACACAGTGTGATAAAACATTTCTGGGGAAACCAAGTTTACATAACCATATCAGGAACTTTCACACAAAGCCGAAGCAATTAGAAAGCCAAAATATATGCGTCTTTTGCGAGAAAGGATTCTCATTAAAGCGGTGTCTGCAAGATCATGTATTTACTCATACAAAAGAGAAGCCCTTCAGTTGTGAGCTTTGCGAAATGGAATTTAGCTTCTCCGGAAACAAGTTACAGCACATACGGCGTCGTCACACTAGGGAGAAACCGGAACTGTGCGTGAATTGTGGGAAACGCTTCACCACACAATCTGACTTGAGGAGTCATCTTCGAACACATAGAAAACGCGTTGTTCCCATGTAGCGCATGCGAAAAGTGGTTTCGGTCAAAAAACATTGTTCAACATCATTATTTGAGATTTCACAAAATCTAAAAGTGAGTGATCTAAATGTAGTTTGTTTAGTTATGAACAAAAAATTCAAGTACAAGGCTCATGATTTCAGAAAGAATCGGGAATGCAAAATAGTTTGAGTGAGACTAGGATCCTTTTGTCCATCTCCCAAACAAACAATCAAATATAAGAGTGAAGAACTTTCATAATATAAACTTAGTTTTTTTCAAAAGCAGAAAATATAATTAAATAAATATTTGTGAAATTAGAACAATCGGTCATGCCATAATTTATTTAATTGTTACGACTTTGCTTTCCAATATTTTGGATTTAAGAGTGATGCAATTTATTTCTCTATAAACCTAGCAATCTCAATTCCTATTGTATATTAATAAATAATTATCAGCGCGGCTGAACATAATAAACATTTACTGATTTACTGGATAAAGCTGTTACAATTCATGATTGCTGCTTGATAGTAGTGATGATTAAACCTGTTTAATGTTTTAGAATAGTAAAAAGAGATTTGTACCACAATTACATGTACAAATAATATAATGCGTTTGTCCAAGTTGTAAAACATTTTATTATAATTTTGCATATGCTTCTATATAATATATGGTCAAAACATGGGGCATACACAAATGATATGAGTGCATTTCGGAAAACTTGTCATGCCACGGACTGCATAAAACGCATTGGTGTGCTTCATTATATAGCTTATAACAAGGATGATAAATGAATATTATTTTGATTATGAAGTGATTGATACATTCGTCCAAACCATACATGTAAATAATTTAGCCGATTAATTTGTCAAACTTCTGTATAATTGAGTAGTAGATTTTTCTTGTTTTAATGAAATTGATTAAGAATCAAAAGTGAGTTGCTCGATGGTTACTTGAATTACTACTGACATGAAATCTAAATGTCATATCTTCTTGCAGGCAACACCGAACGTAGGATCTCTCTCTGCAGGACCATGTATTTACACACACGAAAGAAAAGCCATTCAGTTGTGAGCTTTGTGAAATGGAATTTAGCTTCAACAAAGACAAGTTTGCACACATAAGGCGTCGACATATCAGTGAGAAACCTGAGTCGTGTGTGCACTGCGGGAAGCGCTTTTCTACAAAATCTTATTTGCGGAACCATAGTCGTATCCATTAAAAAGCGCGAGGCGTCTTTCGTATGTGACGTTTGTAAAAAGCGGTATCTTTCAAACAGCAGTCTTCAACGTCATTGCCGGACATTTCACAGAATCTGAAACGGAAATTCAAAGAAACGCACTCTTATCCTATCATGTATAAATATTTCAAGTACAAGTGCCATGTTGTTTGCAGTGTAATAGCTGACCTTAAAAATAGTTTCGACTGATGCTGTTGTGCTATCGAC
This sequence comes from Sinella curviseta, assembly GCA_004115045.4. Taxonomy (NCBI): domain Eukaryota; kingdom Metazoa; phylum Arthropoda; class Collembola; order Entomobryomorpha; family Entomobryidae; genus Sinella; species Sinella curviseta. The sequence goes on along the minus strand of CM023202.3, from coordinate 36,905,045 downwards.
CATCTCCAAAGCAAACGGGGAAATATAATAATCCAACCACTTTCACATTAGATTCCACGTTGTTGTATATTTTTCATGCAAAGCGGAAATATATTAAATATGTATTTGTATAATTAGGACCAGTGATCCAGTCATGTTCTCCTTATTTTTCAATATTAATACCAATGTACCTGGCACCTGGGCTTAAAGTAATAAGGTTTACGCCTCTAAAAACTTTACATTCATTATTGTATATTAAAAAACCATCACACGTACAGTTGTAAGCAATACATGTTTACTGACTTAGTTGTAAAGGCGAAACCATATAATTTTGACGTTTCATGTTTAAGTGGAATGAAAGTTGAATCTAATTAACGGTTAGTCATCTTAATTAAATATCAGTACGACAATGACATGTAAGTAAATATACTGAGCTGGTTCAAGGTGTAAAATAGTTTTATTTTTGTATATTTTTCAATAGAAGATATGTATAAAATATGCTACACTTTTAAATACTAGTACACGAATTATGTGAAAGCAGTTAAGATAAGCCTTTTTGTCTAGCGCCGCATAAAATTTGTACATTGAAATGATGACTACTCATTAATTTGCGACACTGCAATTGAATGATCCTGAGTCGAACAATGCGGAGGTGGATCTGCCAGCTAAATCAGAAAATTTGTTTTACAACAAATTTCCCCACAATTGTGTGATAACGATTTGGGTGTACACAAACGAAACGCTACATGTCTTTCTGGTTAATAAAATAAATTAATATATCTACATGTGGGGGACATTTGGTTTTTATTTCTACTTTTATGCATATATAAAATAGAGATTTCTTACATCTAATCAACCGTATTTGGTAACACAAATGATAGTATCTGAAATATATAAATTTTTTATTCATGAATATAAACTGAGTAAGAAATACAATATAAGTAGTAGCTTCAAATTGCTAGCTCGGCCGAATCAACCCATACATTATTTTACGAAATTCATGAAATCCAACTATATGGTTATGGCGACCGGCTCAGTTTTCAGCGGGATGTATGCGCCCGCTGATGCCTGACAGCATCTGACTTGTCAAAGAATCATTTTCCACAAATTCCACACATCTCTGGCTTCTACTTTGTATGGAATCGTCGAATATGCTGATACTTTATTGTTGACGTGAAAAACTCCAGTTTACACAATTCACAATTATAGGGCTTTAAAGTAGCTTCGTTGAAGTAAGAATGTAACAGGTGATTCTGTGGAGTAGCTGAGGTAGCAAAATATAAAGATGTCAATTATTTTCTATGAGTGAACATATTAGACCTGCATATATAATGTATTTTTTCTACATCGTATTAACATTAGGTCCTTCCACGCACACAATTTTTGCAACTAGAAGAAAACAAATACACCGGATGCTTCCTCGTCAGCATATGAGTACGGCAATGCGGTTCTGCAATTCTTAACTTCAGTATTTTTTCTATAACGACGCAAAAAGTTCGACTTGGTGAGTAGACATGTGACAGGAATTATACCGCCTGTGAAATATTAGACACCGTATTAGGTGCTTGGTGCATCTTATTTTCGTACCATTTAGTAATACACAGCGCCGGTTAGTAAAATCGCTATACGGAAAGTCTCGCGTACATAACGCCAATATATATACTCAAAATATAGCAATAATTGTTTCCTCTGTTTTCAGTGCAAAACCGCCGTTGAATTGTACCGGTACGGCGGTGAGTAGCTACCTGATATGCATATCACACAGTAATACATTGCCATACATTCTTCCGGGTAATCCACTCATGACACATGCATTCCTTTACTGCTAATTATTATGCTGAAATGACAGTTCGCTGTCCTTCCGGAACGACAAATTTGGCTCCTCTTTAAGAAAGAAACCAATATGTCTATTGGCGCATTATTCTCTGAATTCTGTTGATATATGTACTAAAAAACACGTGAATAACCGTAAAATCGAGCCTGTAATTCTCTATCTTCTGACATATTTTAAATGTTGTATGAAAATTTGCGACTGAAATATCGGTGATCAAAATCGGCCAATTCTTTATCAAACAACCCACGTAAATGGACATAATACGGGACACAGTAGATAATCCCAATTTTAATGCATGAAGATAATCTGGTTCATCCATCTTGTAAATTTTAGGCAACCACAATGTGTAATTATGCATTTGATTCTTAATTACAGCAAACAACATTGGTTTAAATAAGTACTAAAATTCAAATGTAAATGTCGCTGTTTACACTATGACATATCCACGGCAGCAGAAAGTACATTATATCTACAGGAACATTGTTTGTTCAACTGAGCCCAATACACGGCGCTTTAGTAAAATACGGCGCTCATGGTCGGTATACAACATAACAACTTGTTACATGGGGACTATTTGTACAAAATTATATTTTTCCTTGTTCTTGAAGGTTGTCGTTTCATATTAATAATCGCTTCATCGCGCATGCAATGGAGGACGTAGGCTCACCTAAACATTCCTCTCATATTATTCCACACAAAATAGGAACACGTTGATCTCTCAGTTCTCGTGCTACCTAACATGTTCAAGCATACTATATATAATACCTGGGAACCGGTACCGCATGAATGTACTCGACGAAATGCGTTTAACATGTCAACGTCTTTCATCGACTTTGAGGATTGAAGCACAGTAAGATATATGTGGCTTAAGTGTAGTTGGTTACATTGCGGGACCGAATTTTATGATGGCTCGTTTCAGCAAATTTTTACACCGTTTAGTAGTTTTCATAATATAAATGAATAATGTTGAGTCACTGTAATTCTACCTATTCGGATAAGCGTAAGTTCTTCAAACTATTTCATGCAGCAAAGTTGTGGCACGATGCGGCACTTTTGATTTAAAGTTCTGGATTCACGCAAAAATAATAAACCCTGATGAACAAATATTGCGGCCATTTGTGAACGCCAAAACTCTGAACAAATACAAAGAAACATATTATTCCGTTTTAGTGTTGCAGAATGCTTCCAACTAATTTCAACTAGTACAGTGTGTATCTTAAAATACAATAATTTGCACTAAAACAGTTGCGACACAAGAAGAGTACTTCTGATTTCCAAGTGCATGTTTATAGAATATGTAATTCATTTTCATCTATCAATTCGCTGAAAAGAAATCAAAATGTTTGCATGCCATGAATGTGAAAGAAGTTTTAAAAGCAGAGGCACATTAAAATACCATATAAACTCTGTTCATCTGAAAATTCGACACAAGTGTGAACTGTGTGAACTTGTTTTCTCAGGTAAACAGGCATTGGACGGCCACATGCGCCTTCATACTGGCGAGCGGCCCTTCAAATGTAATACCTGTAATGCTTCACATTCAACCAAACAATCCTTACAAAATCACACAAGGCTACACCTGGACAAAGAGCTGCAACCACACAGATGCACTGACTGCAATTTTCGATGCTGGGTAAAGTGCGATTTCAAGAGGCACATATTGTGTCATTCAGGAGAAAGACCCTTTGAGTGTGAAACCTGCAAGACGCGGTTTCGACGGCGGGCACATTTAAATCAACATCAGCTTCTCCATACTGGCGAGCTACCTCATAAATGTTCAAAGTGTAGTTTCAGATGTAACGCATTGAAAAGTTTGCGCAGGCATATGAAAACCCACATTCCAATTGAACGGATAAAATGCACACACTGCGAGAAAACATTGCTCGGCAAAGACAGTTTACGTTGCCATATCAGAAATTATCACATAGGAGTAAAGCTATTAAAAAGGCGCAATACATGTTTGTTTTGCGGGAAAGGATTTTCAAAAAAGCATGGTCTGCAAAGGCATTTATTGAGTCATATAAAAGAAAAGCCCTTCTGGTGTGAGATTTGCGAAATGGAGTTTAGCAGCTCCGGGGAGAAGTCTCTACACGTAAGGTGTCGACACACTAACGAAAAACCTGAAATGTGCATCAAGTGTGGAAAGCGCTTTTCCAAAAAATCGGGTTTGCGGAGACATGTTTTTACACATGAGAACCGCGAGAAGTGTTTCTTGTGCAACATTTGCGGAAAACGGTTTATTTCAAATAGAAATCTTCAATCTCACAGTTTGAGATTTCACAGAATCTAAGATGGAAGTGCCAGTAAAGTTAGGTCTTGTGTATTAATGTATAGTAAAGTTCAATTACAAGATCAATGTTGGACAAATGTGTAGACGAACCAACAATTTTTTTGCAAGTGTGGCTAAATACTAGTCATCAGAGCATGTGATGGAGTCTAGCATTTGTCGGTTCGAGAAACTTCTTATGAGTGTATTCACTTCCGTTTCTACATCTAACTTATCAATAATAAAGTTCAAATAAAATAAAAAATTATCAAATAAAAGTTTACAGACAAATTTGTTATTTGATATATGGTGTAATTTCTTACAAGGTTTTTCTACATTGTAGACAGCAATATATTTAAGTTAATAGAAAGTTGTCATCATTTAATATTGAACACATTGAGACGAGCAAAGTCCAATAATTAAAAAGAATCCGTCAGTTCATGATGCCCATGAAAATGTGTAAGCCGCATTTCCATTTTAAAACTATACTGTGTGCTTAGAATCACGTTTGGTTTTAGTTGTCAATTTACGTCTGTGTTAACAATTGCTTCGAAATTTAAATGTGCACTTTTTGATCTACATCATGGCATTCCCAAGCAAATATTCACCATAAATCAGCAAATATATTCTTGAAATTTCAGCGGATCTCTGCCATACGGTTACGTTGTTTCACTTTCTAAATAATATGACACTAGTTATGGTATTGTAGTACAACACATACCTCCTCTCTCATACGTGGTGTATGTGAAGCAATTTCGCGTTGCAATTTCAAATGTGTCGACCGTGGCAAACGTTTTTTGACAACATATAATTTGAGGACCAATCATCGTACACATGGAGATCAAGAGAGTTCTTTCTTGTGTAGCGTAAACGTTGAAAAGAGGTTTGTTTTAGAGAGTAGTTCCCTACGTCATTGTTACAGATTCCACTAATTCTGAGCTGGGTTTTAAACAAATTCGGTCGTATCTAATTATGTTCAATCAGTTCATGCTCAAGATTGCCGTATACATTACGAAGAATGTTTATCTATGAGGCTGCACGGTTTTGGTTCATCCTCGCGAAGTATGAAAAGTCAACTTGCTATATAATTAATTATAAACAACAAGATGTTCGCATTTATGTTCGCAAGTGGGCACAATCTCTAAATATATTCATTAAAACAACCAATGATCTTCTCGAGTTCAACTTATTGTTTTGAAGACTTGTGTTGAGTCCAATGGATTTTACGTTACATGTTTTCCTCCTCCAGAAATGTATCATTTCCATTTACTGTAATTTATTGGTAAATGATCATCAATGCATTTGTACAAAATAAGGTCTCACTGATTTATAGTCGACGCATTTCGAGCATTCATTTGAATACGTTTTTGTCATGAGTGTATGCAATATTATACATGCTATTAAAAACTGTAATTGCCTTCATCATACGTGCTTGGGTATTATTGGAAAGCACGGATCTCTACTTTAGAAGATTCGGATATTCCTAGATGAAACAATGTGTTTTAATATTGCTGTTGAGGTTTTCTTCGTCCGTGCAATTGGGTTTGTAATTTATTTTGAACATGCGTATCCAAATCATTATTACATTAATTTGTAGGAATAATTATTCGTTGCATGCAAAGCGCAGGTTTCTTCTGCGTATCTGACAGTGAGCACATTTTGCTGGCATCCAATTTTCTATATAAAGGTATGGCACTATTGCCACTCCAAATCATTTATGTTCACCTCCATCCATAATCGGGAGTGACGGTGCTGAGTTAGTAGGAATAGTGGTGGAAATGTATGCATCCTATAATGTTTTAACGGAGTACCCAAAACATATACCCGGACATTCCTTACTGTGTTAAGTGACAATAACAACTCGTATTTCCAAAACAAAAAAACCAATGCCATATTTCTCCGCCACTCGGTCACATTGGTGTTCTAGAAACCAAAACAGTATCTGAATTATAATTGCATTATTTGCATTGTTACGTTCCTCTTGTTAGCTCTGCTTTCGAGGTCACGTACAAAGCGATATAGATACGGTGCTTTGTACGCCAGATACACAATTTATATAGCACACGGAAGCGTATGTCGGTAACATATACTCCGTATTCAACATGACGACGAACAAGTACCTATTAGCACAATGTATTTTACCTTTCCACAATATGTTCAAGCAACATTACTCCATTGCAGGATATCCATACCATTCTCAATGTTAAGGTTCCATTGCTAGATTTATGTATAAACGCAGGAACACACATATATTAATATAGTGGTTATTATGCGCCGGCAATGAAACTCATTAAATATGAAAGAGTATGTTTGTAATGCGTAGCACTCCACGTCCAATATGATCATGAACTAATGCCTCACCGCATAAAACAATTAGCAATTTCAACATTATGTTCCCTACATGCCAGAATTCAGTCATTTTTCTGCGCTGCTTCCTCTCGGTGGTCATTATGTTTGTCGAAAGTTGTGAGTTAACAGGGTGTATTGTTATCATTGCACTCAGCCCTTTAAGTTATAATGTTATCCTTTCCATAGCAAAGAACAGCAAATATTTACATTATGTTATGTTATTCTCGTGATTCTGTTTACAAGTGGATAGGGCCGAACCATCGTAATTCTTGGACATAAGGGATCGCTCGGGATTTGATTGATTATGGCAGTGTTTTTGGCCTGAAGCATGACAACGGTTTTGAATGAGGACAAACTAATACCCTATTATTCGGTTGTGGCTTTTGAAAACATGTGATTTTGAAATAACTTGTTCCATTAGTGTTGAAAAGCAAATACTTTGGGAAAACATATGCTACAAACGAAAGCAAACTAGTATTTCACTTCCGCCAAACAAACATGGAGTATGGAGTCAAACATGTTAATAATAGTTCATATTTGTGGCAAAATTGAATGTTATTTTACTTACTACTTATGGAGATGTTAATTTAATTAACTACAGTATATACATGCATTTGGATTTTTCTATGTTTAAGTAATGCATTCACTTAAGCCGAATATGTTGAGAGAGAACCGGGTAAGGTGAGGAAGCTCTCGACTTCGTAATGTTCGGTTGCGATTTTTATGTGTAATGAAACTGCAGCAGGATTTTAAGTTAAAAATTCCAAGCAGTTCCTGAACAGGTACCTGTGCTTCACCAAATCTATACACCGTCACCTGGCTAGTACAGTCATAATGCTCAAAGCAGACGCAGTCGGTGCAAAATTATGAATATTCTTTATAACATGGTGATTTAGGTGTAGTACATACAGTGCCGATTTGTATAGTTGCACTTCGCGAATACATAAATATTGCGGTTAGAAAATTAAATGGTTGTTGTACTTTAGTAGCGACACTGTTCAAAAATCAATTTCCCACTTTCTTCTCGATATGTAACGCCAAGCGTTTATTCCAGTATTTAATGTACATGTGTTAAATGTCCACTGTCTCATGAAGCTGATGATTGGCTTCTAGAAAAACCTGGCCATTGGCATCAAATCTAATTTGGAATTTCATATGTACCATAAATGAATATCTCACTACGTTGATATGACGTACATGAACAGTTCAACATGTTTCTGTAAGGCGAATTGAATGAAAGATTCTGTAAGCATATGTTGAAATTTTCTCATGCTCAAGTATTACTGGGACATACAACATTCAACCAAACCATTTCTCCGTAAACATATGTCTTAATCTATTTGTCAGTAAATATGTAGAACCTTTTATCTTATACCGTTTTATTGAACGCTAGAAAAATATACGACCAAGTATGTTTCCCCTCTTCCAGTGAACCACTTCCTTTGTGAGTCGCAAAAGTGGACATTATTTCTTTTATTTCTGTCTGAACAGATTCTTCAATCCATCGCAATCAATTCGGCCCACGGAATAAATGGAACGTAATGGAATATCGCAATGCTCTTACGTTTGTTTTCCAGCTTTTTCCGCTCCTAATCAGCCCCATTCCATTATAATTGTTAACATTGTATCGGTCGGTCGGTATATGATTTTCCAACAGTATTGTTTTATTACTGTTATCATTACCCAGTACGGCAGCCCACCTTGGAAATAAATATTTGGGGCAGCAATTCATAAAAATAACATTCTTCGGATATCTAAATACAACCCAAATGGACAGCTTAGTCACATCTTCATACGATCTTCAATTGGATGCTAATACGCGCACATGCACGTAAACATTGGAATGGGTAATGCTTATGATTGGCATGGACCAGTTGTTAGGTATGTGCATGACCGCATTCGTCACGTACGCGCACGCCACAAATTGCTATCTCCTCGCATACTAACAGTATATGTGGTACTCGGTTCCTGCGATAGTTACTTTGATTAAAAGCTTCGGTAGCACATAGGACAAAAGTGGTGCACACATTTTGAAACACACAACTATATGTATTTGTAAATCGATCAATTTCTCGTTCGCTCTAGTGAGGTCAACAGTTTCCGTAGAGTGCGGCTCGGTTTGGTAGTAACTTAAATCGGTTCTAAAAAACTAGCGAATTTAGTAGAACGGCACTTTAATAACTGTTAATCGTTAATAGAAGTGCAAAGTATGTGCTAATGTACAGCATTTACGTCAGCAGTCATTAACACCTGTGCCGTAATTCTAGTTAGCTGTGGGAAGCCGTGAAAGCGGATCAAGCGTTTATCAACAGCAAATACGTTGCGGGTGTTGAAAAGACAAAATAAAGTAGTGTTAAAACAGTTATTTTTTTCGTAGCCTGTTATTTCCTAAATCCAGAATGCTTACATGCAATATTTGTAGCAGAAGTTATGCATCACGCCCAGGATTATGGCAACATATGAAGTCCATTCACGAGGGACGAATACACGCGTGCAAACTGTGTGATCATGCCTCCACCAACAAATCCGACATGGAAAGGCATATGAGGCTACATACAGGCGAACGACCTTACAATTGCAGCAAGTGCCCGAAAGCTTATTCTTCCAGTTCAAGCTTGAACAATCATATGAAATACCATTTGGCCGATAATGCAAAAACTAAAAAATGCTCGATTTGCAATTACACTTGTGTATTGGCTGGTCATTTGAAAATGCATATGATGCGACACACGGATGAAAAAACTTACAAGTGCTCAATTTGCAAATTCAGATCTAACTTTGCTTGGTGTTTGAAAAAACATTTGAGACGCCATACGGGTGAAAAACCATACAAGTGTTCAATATGCGTCTACAGTTGTAATAGCAGTTCAAATTTAAACATGCACATGAACACTCACAATAGTGCTCAGTTAATAAAATGCCAACATTGTGACAAAGGGTTGTCTAATAAACAAAATTTACGATACCACATCCAGGTGTTCCATACTTCTTCAGAAATGCGTGAACGAAATCACTATTGTGTTTTTTGCCAAAAGTATTTCCACAGGAAGTGCGAACTGACCTCTCATCTTGGTATGCACATAAAGGAGCGACCGTTCAGTTGTAATCTATGCGAAGCTGAATTCGTCCGCTCAAATTCCAGAAATCAACATATCAGACAATGTCACACCAACGAGAGCCCCGAGATATGTGGAATTTGTAGCAAACGGTTTGCAACAACGTCGGACTTGGGAAGTCATTTAATGGCTCACAGATTGTCTGAGAGTCGAACAAACTGGAGGCAGCTATTGCACTCTGATGGGGGTTTTCGAATGGACTGTACAACGTTGCATACTTCATGTGTCGGAAGGTTAAGATATAGTTGCCTGTTTTGTGGAAAACCGTACCATAATACAAATCAATTCGAAAATCACATTTGTAAGCATATTGGCGAGATTGTATACAGGTGTGGAAAATGCGACAAGGATTTTCACTACCTGCGCGCCTGAACACGTCATGCAAGAAAATGTCACGACGATGATAATGAGTAAGGATTCCTGGGAATTACATCAAATAGTCGTGGATTATTTATATTAGAAATTGTTGCTGGTCCAGAGGGCGAGGAAAGTATTTGCAATACTCAATTGACAATAAACCGGCAGATGTTGAGAAAACGGGAATATGATGTTGTACATTTGAGCGCATTTGTTTATCGGTAATAATTAAAATTGGTGGGAAAAATGAAAGTTATTTTACTTAGTACTTAAGTTGATTTGAATTTGATTAATTAAAAAACTACAATGCATACCTTTTATCTACCACAATAATATTCAAAGCATTATTTTCCGCAAAATGGACGCACAAATAAATTACCATCTAATTTATGTCAGTGCATGTATAAATAAACATCATAAAGGTCAAAATAATATTGTCCTCCACATTTGTTTTACAAATATTTGCTTTATTTTGACTGAATCTGCTGCACTTAAATTTCAAATCTTTAAAATAGGACAAATCGCAGAATATTTAAATTAATATACTTAATATTTGATGACCCTTATCGCATACAATGTATATTGAAGTAGTACGATGTACTTCTCCAGAAATCAAAAACATTTATAAAATCAAAAAGGTTTTTTTGCGCCGCACATTAATGTAAATACTATGGCAAATCGTATTCGTATTTTTCCTTTAACTGTAAGCAATTTCAATTAGCGATGCAGTCACTTCTGAAACCATTTTTGGAATGCCTTATTTAGAGTGCCTCAAAAATCTCATAAAGGTTCTCAAATCCTAGTAACAGTGGTGACTGATACTGTAAATGCGATAATGATTTATCATTCAATTATAAAAAACTTCATGTGAGACTGTAGTACATATCACCGTAACAAAATTACGTGTATAAAGTATACGTTAACCCCTGTTGGAAAATATTCTTCGATGTCGAATATTTGTTGAATATAAAGCCGAAAAAATATTTAAATACCTGTTTGTGCTAATATAACCAGCAGTTCTGCCATGCTCTACATATTTTAATTACTGTTTCCAGACCAGAGGATTGTGGAGTAACAGATTTTTAACTTGCTCAAATTTCCTATGGTCATTATTTTCTATTGTCTGTAAGTTATAAGCAATACTTCATGCAGTTATACATTATAAAAATTTACTATTGTGGTTCCAATATGCTAAATAACTTACTTTCGACGTTCGGCATAGAGTTGTGGTATACATCCCAAGATATTTACAAAACTATTAAACAATGTGTTTATGTAAAGAAATCACTATAAGTATTCAGTCTTTAATACATAAAGAGAAGAAGAAGCAATCATATTTTTAAAAAATTTAGGATAAATTTACATTAGTCTTTGGAACGGTCATACGTTGACATGTAATGTAAAGCAAGAAATGTAATTTTACACTGTTGTATGAATTGTTGTCCCTAAAAATGAAATTCCGTGGTGTTCATACAACTTGTGTTGGCATATAATATATTTCGCAAGTAAACACTTTTACCAAAATTGAAGTACTACTAACTTTAACGTATAAGAGAATTGTGAGATATGTATTTTCAACGCCTTCAAGTACCTGTAAGATTCTTGATTCATTGGAAAGGAACCATTGGACGGCTCTCTGTTTACCTATTTCGGTGCATTGCGTGTAGCTTCATGTAGTCATATTAGTTTCTGAAGCTTTTCGTGGAGCCATCCTCAAACGTTGCCGTGCCAGTTCAAACCACTCGCATTCAGAGACACTTGCGAAGAAGATACGAGAAAAATTGCGTCTGGTCGGCCGGTAACCATTCCGAGTTACTGGAAATAAATCCTCCGTACAGGCCCTGCTTCTAATGTTTCTGTTTCAGTTGTAAATAAGTTCCCGCTGAACCGCGTTAACAACGAAATGCGTGGTCTCATATTTCGCGACTCGAAATTAAAATGTACATTTCGAATACTGTTTTATGTAGAGCTGATGCTCAAACGCCTCAGATATTGTGTACGGTATTAAAGTAATGGTAACAACATGTAGTACCTAAGCATTGAAAATAAATTACGTATTTCTTAATCACTCGGTCGCATAAGTATGGCAAATAATATGGAGATACTATCATAAATGCATACATAGTTTACAATTATAAGGTCCTCTTGCTACCTCTATTTTTCAAAGGATGTTCAAACTGATATCGGTATTGTGGTTGGTACGCTAGAAGCAAAACTCACTCAAGATAAAAGAGTATGTGGAGATTAAATATATCAAGAAGTCCTTCATATTCTGCACGATCCTCAATGCGTATATCACCTCATAATGAGTCAGCATTTCCCTAATATGTTGCTTCTATTTCTGATTTCATTCAAGTTTCTTCGCTGTTTCATATCGGTGGTAAACATTTAGTTTAGGGTTGTGCGTTAACAAAGCTTGTTTTGTGTGCTTCAGTTAACATTTCAAATTTCAATGCTGTCGACCAGAAAGTTTGATATTAACGTGCAAAAGTACCATAAACTTTCCAAGTGGTTTGATGCCAAGTCATTAGTACCGACTCGCTATATTTCTCATATTTGAGTCAGAAATATCTCCTATCACAAATCATATAATGGCTGCAGCGGTGCTAGTTCAAATGATGCAGTTGTAGTTTGAATGTCTGATGACGGACAACTGTGCTGAGCGAGGGCAAACAAACAATAAATATATCTGCTTGCGGATAGGAGTTTGGAAAGGTGATTTAGAAATAAGTTGATCCGTTTTCGTAAAGTGAATTAATTTTCACTAATGAACACCAATACATTAGAACATTGATCATGAACTGATTTAATTGATATTAAATCTGTCTTTCGCGACATTTGATTTGAAATTGACATTAGTTTAGGCATTACTGTCACATCATTATAATCACAGGAGGAATACAAAACGTACAGAATTGTCAATACTAACTTTGGGGGCGACGGTGAAAATATAATGTTTGCTTGCAAGGAATGTGACCGCAGTTTTAAAGGCACAGGAGCCCTTACAAATCACATTAACTCTGTACATAGGAAGATTCGGTACAATTGTGAACTGTGTCAAAATGTGTTCAAATCGAAACAAGGATTAAAGTGCCACATGCGCTTACATACAGGAGAGTATATCTTCAAGTGCACCTGTTGCGCCGCTTCATTCGTAGACAGCAAATCGTTGAAGAGGCATATAAATGTCCACATGGACAAAGAGCTTAGGCCACACAAATGCACCAAATGCAGTTATAGATGTTGGTCGAGGTCACAATTAGACACACACATGTTTCGCCATACTGGAGAAAGACCCTTTGAGTGCGAAACATGTAAGACGCGGTTTCGAAGTCGCTATGTGTTATATATACATGAACGTATGCACACAGGTGAACTACCCCATAAGTGTTCCCATTGTAGCTTCAGATGTAACCGGTTGGGAAATTTGAGAAGGCATCAGGAAACACATCAATCGGCTCAACGAGTAAGTTGCTCACAATGCGGTAAAACATTTCTAAGCAAAGCCAGCTTAGATTCCCATATCTGGTACTATCACAATAAGACAACTATACTGAAAAGCCAAAATATTTGCGTGTTTTGCGGGAAAACATTCTCAAAAATGGGTGGTCTGCAAGATCATGTACATACACACACGAAAGAAAAACCCTTCAGTTGTCAGCTTTGCGGAATGGAATTTGGCTTTCCCAGAATCATGTTTAAGCACATAAGGTCCCGTCATACTAACGAGAAACCTGAAATGTGCGTCCACTGTGGGAAACGGTTTTCAACAAAATCAAATTTGTGGAGTCATCTTCGTACACATGGTATGCGTGAGAGGTCCTTCGTTTGCAACCTTTGCGGAAAGGGGTTTCTTTATAAGAATGGTCTTAACCGACATAGTTTGAGATTTCACACATCCACTGAGTTGTAGCGAACACAAATTTTGGTTAACGTCTTGTAGATATCAGTCTAGAACCAAGGGTACGAATCCGTACCCCTTGAAGGGGTACAAATTTATACCCCTAAGGGTACGAATTCGTACCCCTAAATACTTAATTTTAATTAAGCAAAAGCAAAAGCATTACAGATTTAGTGTAAATATAACTGTTTGCAAAATAAGGAATTGCGTTATATTTTTTAAATTGAACTAAAATATATTAAGATGTATAATTGCATCTACATAACAGCCTACCTTGATATGCTTGGATTAATTCCATGCTAACTCTACCGTATAATGGTGTTGTGCAGTTTTGTGGAAGGATTTCTTTCTAGCTTTTCATACGTTAATAAAATATTAGTGTAAAAAGTTGTAATAAAATGTACTGATTTCACTTTTTATATGAAACCCCATATTATCATCTCAAATCAATCTCAACGTGTGATACATTACTTCACAAGAAATCATAACTAATCGGTCGCCTGTTTTTGGAGTCAACAATCGTTTTTAAACATGTACTTAACAAGACTGATAACCGGGCACCACCACTACGAACGTATCCACGGTTACATTTTGGCAATGATATTCAGTATTAACATTATGTTTGTCATAAAGCACGTGGGTATAATATACAATAACTTAGGAATGCGATATCGTAATTTACTAATGTATAAAGGAGAAGTATGGTCATTCATAATACAGGGTCATATATGTTAATAATGCTTACAATTTATCGTGGCAAAAACAGTCATGTAAGCGTAACCTCTGATTTTCACTAAATTTTAAAATAATTATAATTATCACAGCGAATTAATTTCATGCTCATTGGCAAAATAGAGCAGCATTACAATTACGGGCCCCTGCCATTTTACTGTGGCAGGAGGTTTTTAAGGTAGATGTCCTTATGTATGAGCTAAGGTCTTTCTATCTGCCCGAATCTTGTAGTCACGTACAAACTGAAAGCAGCGTTGAGAGTGTAGAGTCCATGTTAGTGACCACTACCTAGCTGCGTAAAATAAGTTTGCCTCTATCACTTCATTTAACATTTATATCTATCTTGTTGTATTATGTGATCTGTTGAACGGCAAAATTTACCGCGATATTGACTGCGGATAAACGAATTACTTCCCTTAACCTGACAACTTCATTGTGGAACGTTTACCAGAACAACAAGGTTGACGTGATTGTGTATCTTTGCAATTTTTAATAGTCTCATTGTGATATGTGACTAAATATTTATCAAATACCTTGCCAATCTGTGTATAAGATGCTTGAAGCATTACGTTACTTGTATTTCGATTAGGGCACGGCATGAGTGGTTCCTGTGTACATGTGTTAGTGTGAAGAACTATTAACTAGGAAGGCTACAAATCAATATTACCAACCAAGCGCAATTATAGTTAAACAGATTCGCAATTGAAAATATTCATTTTCCTAACGACATCTCTCATTTTACTTGAAGCTAATACATCTTGTCTACTAAAAGAAGAGTAATACACCAAAACAGTGTACCGCTTGTATGTGTTTCGTTGCTGTCTTTACAAACATGAGACCGAAATAACTTGGTCCGTGTATTTGAAGAGAACTACGTTTAAGAAGTACCAGTACTAACTGTTTGCAACTCGTCTTGTCAATGTTTAAAAAAAATAGTATACATTGGACATCTATCACATATGATAACGCTTCTAGGTCTTTTGCCGGTACGGCCTTATGCAGGTATGGGTCATTTTGCCGGTAAGCCAGTTTGCCTGTAGGCCCATTTGCGGGTATGCCATTTTGCCAGTATGTACCTTTCCCTTTATGGATGTATCATTTACAACTAGCCACTAATAATTCCGCAGGACTGCAATACACACTTTCAATACATCTGTAGTTTGATAGTGCAAGGCAAATGTAAAATTTAGTTCGCCAATGTCGTTTCTTTGGACGGACTGAATAGATACGCAGTTTCGCACAGCGATTAAGGGGATTATCTTTACCTTATTGATTCCACCTAGGATAAATAATCAGGTAATCTAGTATTTCAGAATTTAGCAAATTCATCATGTAGTGTGTTGCCATTTAATCATATACATATAAACGTATAACGTATGGGGTCAAAAGCGACAAAGTTACGGGGACAATTATTTCAATACAAATTTTCTTTGTTATATACGTATATAGTTTCAACTAGCCTCGTAACCACAATCGAGTCTGCATGCTTGTACGACATCCTACATTTATTAAGTACATGTCGGTAATAATATAATTACATTCTTTCACGATAAAAGTAATACGCGATAAATAAATTTGGTACTCGTATTCACAAAGTTCTACGGAAGCTCTGTGCAAAATGTATGGTCATAATATTAAATATCCAGTACTTGTTGGATAAAATAAGTAAGAATGCCGTGAATATTAACGTAAAAGAATTTTAGCATGGTAAATTTGGTAGCGGGTCTGATAATTGGAAACGTAGTGTCTAACATTCAAAATTATCAACGGTCAACAAAATGCAGTGATTTGCATGAAGAAGAGTTATTTGCACTAACTGCCTATTTATTCATGAATTGGGAATCGTAACAGAAACTCAATTAAATCAAATTGTTGTATATATTATTCAGAGCAAGAGTCTAATTCTGAACAATGAATGATCATTAATACCAATATACTGCACTTGTTTGCATTGCAAGCTAGTTAGAGCTAAATGGTGTATTGCAGTCCTGTGGAATTATTAGTGGCTAGTTGTAAATGATACATCCATAAAAGCAAATAACCATACAGGCAAAAGGGAGTACCGGCAAAATGACATACCCGCAAATGGGCCTACATGCAAACTGGCTGACCGGCAAAATGACCCATACCTGCAAAAGGCCGTACCGGCAAAAGACCGGTAACGATGATAACAGTATCGCTGCATTAAAAGGCAGTTCACAGAAACAATTTATGAAGATTACATGCAGCAGAAATCTGAAATCAAAGTCAGAATGTTTGCTTGTAAGCTATGTGACCGAAGTTATAAAAGCCCGAATGGACTAGGGCGGCACGTCAACTCACATCATAAGAACATTCAACACAACTGTGCATTGTGCCAAAGTGTTTTAAAATCGAAACAAGCATTGCATAACCACTTGCACATTCATACTGGTGAGCGGCCCTTCAAATGCTCCAGCTGTAGGGCTTCATACGTGAGCCAATCGCACTTAAAGGCGCACAAAAAGACCCACCAGGACAAAGAGCTGAAACCACACAAATGCACTGAATGTAATTATCGATCTTGGTTCAAGTCAAACTTAAAAATTCACATCCTACGACATACCGGAGAGAGGGCCTTTGAGTGCGAAAAATGTTCGAAGCAATTTCACACTCGGGGTACTTTAAATCAGCATCAACTAGTTCATAAAGATGAACGACGTCACAGGTGTTCTGCGTGCAGCTACAGAAGTAACCAATTAGGACATTTGCGGAGACACGAAGCTACACATTCAGCAGCCAAACGAATTAAATGCTCACACTGTGATAAAATATTTCTAGGCAAGAACAGTTTATTTTCGCATATCTATCATAAACATAAAGTGTCCAAAATATTGGGAGACGACAATATATGTTTGTTTTGCGGGAAGACATGTTCAAGAAAGAATGATCTACAGAGCCATATATATGTTCACACGAAGGAAAAGCCTTTCAATTGTGAGCTTTGCGGCATTGAATTTGCCGTCTCAGGAAACAGGAACCAACACATAATATCGCGACATACTCTGGAGAAACCTGAAATATGCGTCCACTGTGGTAAAAGGTTTTCCACAAAATCTGATTTGCACAGTAATATGCGTAAACATGTTAAATAAGGTTTTCGTGTGCAACATTGGGGGAAAGCGATTTCTATCAGTGATCAGTCTGCCAAGTCATTGTTTGAGATTTCACGAAAACCGAAATGGAAGCGCGAACAGTCACATGTTATATATGTGTGAGTGCATATTGAAGGTTCTTGTTGCATGGTTATATAGCCAATGGGCTAACAGGAAACTGTCTTGAGTGACGTTGAAACACTATAATTCATCTCGTATCTCCCAAACAAAGGACGGAACAGTATAATGCAGTCAATGTTCACAAAATATTCTTCGTTTTTGTATTTAAATATATGTAATCCAAAGTAAATTTGGTATATCAAAAACTATGTTTAAGAATGGCGCCAGCGCTGTTCCAAAGTTTTGCTTATTTTCTTTTGGGGCCTGCATTGCAATTTACCGTATATTTTAGTAACAAGGTTCCCTATAACATATATTACCCACCGGGATTTGCCGGGATTTCAATTTGCCAAAATAATGGTTAGAAAGCTTATTTGTGTCAATGTCTCATGTTCTCTGTAGAGTTATTATGGTATTTATTTCATAATATTTGAAGAACGTTTTCATAATTTATATGCATTGCCGTAACATTGAAAGCATCAATTGTTCAAAATATCTCGGAGTACGTGATTTCAAGCAGAGTTTCAACACCTTTTCGTCACTATAAATGGACTCGTAGGAAAAAGTGTTCCGCTGAATTTTAAACCATGACACTCAAGCGCAAGTATCTGGCAATGTTGTAACTGAGAAACTCAAGCTCATGAATATATATCTTCAACATTATACAATGTATCACTTTTTAAACAGAGAATGAACTTCGTTACTACTGGAAAATAAGAGCTACATTACAATTCCGAGTATCCTGCACCTTCAATGTCGCGGAAAGTTTTCAAGGTGGATGTATTTGTATATCTGAGACCACGTCGTCCTGTCAGAACTAATCAGGGAGTCACGTGCGTACTAAGGACAGTACGAAGAGAATAGTACACATGTAATGTTTTGTAAAACAAATTCGGCTCTAAAACTTCATTGAACATTTTTAAGTACCTAAATCGAAAATAAATATGATCCTTTCCACGTCGTTAAATGTATAATCCTATTCATGTGTATACCTCAGCATTCACTCTTTGATTTCAGGTGAACAACATATTATGTCAGGGAATTGGGACTTGAAAGATGCCAGTTTACTAATTTAAAGTGTTTTGTCAAATGGCATATTTAAGATAATGTAGCACGGTGTGAGGTAATACGGTGTTTTCATTGCTCCACTTTTCATTGACAGTAGATTTTACTCTTTTACTGAATGTAGTGTGTCATTTATTTGCAACACCAGCAAAAACTGTTAATACATACACTGCAAACACCAGTCAATACATCAATTCACTGACCAGTTCCCTGTCATTTTGGCACGCCATAAAGCACCGTAAACCCAAAACATATATAAATTTGAGATTGTATTTCACAAGCTCAGGTGTTCTTGTTACACATTATTTGAATATCACCGACATGATGTGTGGAACAATGCACAACGTGCAGGAGCACACGCTTACTCGACGTGACTGTATGTGACTAGTGCCGAAAATACACCCTTCGTGATATTTTGCTTAACACTTACAAAATGTCGGTAGAAATGTAACTTCCCCGAAAATGCCGGTGTGTAACTTGTATTCTAGTTAATGTCCACATTATTTGTTTTGTGCACATGTTTGAGTATCAAGAAATTTTAACTACGAATGTTAATGTTCATTACTTTTCTAGATTATCTAATTTACGATGCATAATTGTGGAAACAATTTACAACAACAATACATTCTGCAACAATTATAATAGTACAAATCAACACATTCGAACCACAACAATTCCAGTTATTTGGATGAACATTTCATCGTGAAAGTATTTATTGTTCTAGTGGCAAATCAGATGACACTTGCAGCAATTACATTGCAGGACAGCGAAAGATATAATATGCCAGAAACAATTTCCGTGTATTTGTTTTCAATATCGTCGTAATGAAGTGGTACCATTTTTTTTCGTTGTGTGGTTCTGTAACTAATTTTGGAGAAACATAATTACAAACTGATTTTATGTGGTTTTGAGTATGTATCTCAAAAACTATTATATATTGACAGAAAGACCCTTACATGTTAGAAAAGTATCACTGGTTTCAAAGTAAAAACAAACAAATAGTTCATAGAATTGCAGACATCATATTAATATATTAGCGGGAAATACAATGTTTCCTTGTAAGGAATGTGACCGAACTTATAACAGTAAGAGTGGACGCTGGAGGCACGTCAACTCACATCATAAGTATATTCGACACAATTGTGAATTGTGCAAAAAAGTTTTCATACAAAAGGAGGCACTGGAGAGTCATATGCGGCTTCATACCGGTGAGCGTCCCTTCAAGTGCACCGGCTGTACCAGGTCGTACGGCAGCAAATCGGCCCTGGAGAAGCACAAAAAACTTCACCTGGACAAAGAACTTAAGCCCTACAAATGCACTGAATGCGATTATGGATCTTGGTCAAAGCAACACTTAAACACGCACATGGTATGTCATACCAAAGAGATGCACTTCGAGTGCACAACATGCATGAAGCTGTTTCGAAGTCGGAGTAATTTAAATCAGCATCAGCAGGTACACGTTGGAGAAAAACCTCACAAATGTTCTCAATGCAGCTTCAGATGTAACCATTTGCACAGTTTGCGTCGACATGAGAAAACACACACTTCAGTCCAACGGTTAAATTGTAAGAGCTGCGATAAAACAGTTCTTGACAAGGGCAATTTGTATTCCCATATAAGATATTATCATTCAAAGACAACGATACTAGAAATACAAAATTTGTGTGTGTTTTGCGAGAAAGGATTTTCAAGAAACTGGTATCTGCTACGCCATTTATTTTCTCACACAAAAGAAAAGCCCTTCAGTTGTGAAATTTGTCAAATGGAGTTTATTACCACTGGCGACAAATTTAAACACATAATTCGTCGGCATACTAACGAGAAACCTGAAATCTGTGGCCACTGTGGAAAAAGGTTCTCCACAAAATCGAATTTGCGGGAGCATGTTCGAACACATGAGACACGCTAGTTGTCATTCGTATTCAATATTTGCGGAAATCGGCTTTTATCATGGAATAGTGTTCAATGTCATTGGTGGAGAATCCACAGAGTCGGAAACGAAAATACTAAGAAATGCAGCCTTGTCCAATTACATCCAAAAAAATTTAGCACAAGACGAATGTGTGCTGAAATATGTGCCGAAGCACACTTATTTCAAGTGGGAGTGCAATTTTTCGTTCATCTTCTAAACTAACGAACAAACAAAAAAATTCAATTCCTTTCACGAAAGATTAAACGATGCTTGATATCTTCATCAAAAGCGAAATAAATATCGAAGTATTTTTTGTATTATTAATGTCAACGATTCATGCCTTGTTCCACCAAATTTTTAGGATTTGTTTTGCAGCGTACCGGATGTTAGAGTAATAAATGTCTGCCTCCAACACTTTCTGATTCACTTTTTCTATTGTATATTAATAAATCGAAATCAGTGATGTTCTACCCATTACAAATTAACTGATTTAGTTGCAACTGGCTAATTCCTTTTGTTTTGATGCCTTATCCGGGAATGAGAAGGTGTCCTAAAGTCAATTTGATAAATACCGGTATATACCGCGAAAAACGGTATTTACTATTGTATGTTAATAAATCATTATTAGTACTGCTGCCCACAATACGCAATTACTGGTTTAGTTGCAATTGATTAAATCATTTACGCTTGATGCCTGTTATCTTTGTGGAGGAATGATTAAATCTATTCAGTGTTTTAGAATATTAAAACAGATGCCTATCACAATCCCATTTAGGTAATGATACTGAGCCAAGCCAAGTTGTAGAATTTATTATTTTTGTTTTTGCATATCTGACAATTGAGAATATGGAGATTGCATGTGGCATGTTTGTAATACATGCATACACAATCACTTGGTATAAATTATATTATTATCGTGCCTGCCGGAAAAGAGAACAAATAAACAGAAAAAATAAGTCATTGCCTGGAAACGTTTCTGTTCCGCATTTTTTATATTCCTCATTAATAATTAGTAATAAAAGCAGCTGTACATAATAAACGTAAAATAATTTTGTTTCATTTTGAAATCAGTTGCTTTTGATACACCATGGCCGAGAAATACTACGAACTGTATTTATAAAACTATGATTGTTACATCATTGAGCAAAGCTGTAAGGTTATGAAATAATAAACTGTCAGCATTCAATGCTGAAGCTCTACCAAATATATTCTAACATTTTGTGCGACAATAAACGTACGCTTTTGAATGAATAGGTTAGAATATCATAGATCATAAATTAATGAACTATTTTCCCTGAAAATGCATCGACCGTATTGAAGCAATTTGGGTTGATGTGTATTTGATATTTGGATAAATATGTGGTGAGGTAACCTTTACCTTTCCCGAATAACATGAAAATTTTAACGCAATATCAATATCCACCTAATGTCATTTTTCACGCTTTATGAATGTTGATGTACTAATTGAATTGTTTTATTTATACTGTAATCATTTCTATATACGTTCGTTCATGTAATTACTTGTTAAGAATGTGAAAATGTGTGAAAACGCGATGGAGCACTAAACTCAACAAACAAACCATTTTTGACATATTGGTATGCATATCCATATGTGAATGCATTTGACAGCATGAGCCCTTCAAGCATTCGGACTGCTTACGGAGAAATAATGGTCACTGGGCATGTATCAGTGCGGGAAGTTTTGATGTATTTTATCCAAATGCATTCGACATGTAAGCAAACGCTACCCGTCGTTACGATATAAATGAACATATCCTTGCATATCTGATGCATGTACCTACGAGTAAAATGGACCACGACGAGATTAAAAATTCTCAGGCTAGGGCGTCGATAATCCGTAGGAACGAATGTTTATACAGATGCCCCAGAAAGGGGGTAAACCTATCGTCAATAATTAACTCCCTTTCATATATACATACATACGTGCAGACATCGTCAATAATTAAATGAAATTCGTCTAACTAATCCAACGAGATTAGTGTTATGTGCTTAATGTTTTACTTGAAATAAGTAGGTAGCAAGCGGTTTAGTACCGTGGCATATTTAAAACAGTTTGCCTTGTTGATTCCTTTACAAACTTGATTCGAAGGAACTCACATGAATGAATATGCGAACGGGAGCGCACATAAATCCGATAAATATACCACTTGTGTTCTACACTGCCATCTACGTCACCATTGTATGCACAATGTGCCTTTGTGAATTAAGCAATTAATGGATTTCATGCCGAGATATTCAAATGTATATAACTAAAAATGTTTTAGACGTACGTCAGTCCATATATGTTTGTTTAAATTGTGTAATGAGCATATTAAACAAACAAACAAATGGCGTCGTTGGCCTGCAAACAGATTACGTCTAACCACATTCCGAATTCAGGTCATATGAAAAAGCAATGGTATTCATGGGATCTAGTATTTATTCTGTCGTAATATGTAACCGCGAGGACCAATGATAGCATACCATCTTGCATGGAACACTGAACGCAAACATTCAGCAGGTAATGTTAACGATCAATGTATGTGCTGTGACATGAACGATTTATTAGGTACCTGCACGAATACACTTGTTAACTACGAGAATTCTATTTTTGACTCTACAATGAACACATACCCATACTCATGCGCATTCAATTTTTGTAACCACGCACAAAGTCACACCATTCTCGGCATTGGTATTTCTCTGAAAACGAGTTTCATAATATGATGTTGTGGTGTCGAGTTGGAGAAGGAATTAATGCCCACACATTTAAAACTGTAAACTATTCTGAATTGATTATCCTGCTCACAAAACATACAATATTTAATATATAAAGGTATTGCCATTATTTGTTGTAAATGCTCAGCTCCCATTGCTTGGTTAATTTTTGAATCCACGTACAAACTGACGCCAGAGTAGAAGATGGTTCCGTAGTGGATATGTAGGCCTTAAGAAGCAAAACATACTTCGACATATGATACGATCCTTAGTAAGTACCTCAGCGTGAAATACATTTCAGATTTTACGCACCGGGCTGCTTGTATGCTTGATCTCAAACTAGTTTCTTCATTGCATGTTTTCCTTGGTAGACAGTTTCGTCAGGGGGCATGCGTTAAGCGGATTCATGCTGGTTTGTCCAACCAACTCATTACGCTACCGTCCTTTCATGACGAACAGTAGGAATGAAAATGTTGCGAACCGAATTTTGTTTTCATTATGGTCAATTTACAGGACACTAGAAACGAATAACTGCAATTCTTGTACAAACAAAGATGTCGGGAAACAATGATGAGTGCCAGTTGTCACAATAGTGGTCCATAAGTTGTCATTTTAATTTAAACATCTGAAAGCAGATAAAATGTTTGAAAAGTACAGATATATGTTGTACATACCCGCTTGCGGAGAGGTCCCCCGCAAAGTGGGTTTGACAAAATATGTTCTTGTTTAGTGCATATTAGGTTTAATGAAAACGTTAATTACCATATTATTTTAGCTTGTGCTTCGGCGTCTTTGCAAACAGTTGCACGGAATAAGAAACAGTATATTCACTAGAAAAGAGTGTTGCTGAAGTCAAAGTAGATACACATTGTTAACATCAAATCAACGGTTTACCGGAAAAACGGAATGTGTACAATGTTAGGTTATGTTCCATCATATCTAATTGCCAATGCATGTCGTATCATAACACTTAGACTTATGAATTGCAATTGCAGGGAGCCGGTGCTTAAGTTATGCATGTGAAAACTTTAAGGTATATACACGGTCACACAGGCAGCAGACACGAATTCTATTGTTCACATTTCATTGGGTGACAAAATGCATTTGTAACGAAATACATGTGTGATCCATTCAAACGGTGAAACGATCACTATAGTTCACGAACACATTTCAACATTCATTCGTCTGCTTCAGATGTACTATTTTAAAGTCGTGAAATGTGAATTGACAGGCTAAGTGTGATCGGTGAATTTTTTCTAAGCTGTAGCTGTATCGTTAAACAAAATTCTTCGAAAAACCGTTTCTGCTTCTTGTCCCTCTGAACTAAAGATACGTAAAATCCTCTGAATGCGCGCATTCATCCGCAGTTAGCACACGTTGCGTTTCCTGTAGAGGTGCATCAAGCAGGTATGTGTTAGAAAGAATCCATGTTGTATTACATTTCGTCACATGAAATTAAAATGCTTATATCCCATAATGTTTAACTGTGAAACCCAAGCGCATGAGAAAGATTACCATACATCAAATATTCCTCGCTGCATTAAACTGCTACTCAACTCAACTCAATCTACTTCCTTACAGCTTGAAAATCAATTGTACAGCGAGGAAACTTGTAGTGTGTTATTACAACATTATGTACATAGATATATATTGAGCAGTATCAGATATACCTGTACTCAGGTCATATTGCAACATACATGCCGGAGGGCACGTATACATTGAGAGCTATATTAGGGAATGTTTACTATAAAACACTATGCCGACGTGTTAGTGCACGAATGCGTTGTATTAAATAAGCTCTTCACAGTATCTTTCTAACCACTTATCTAGGACGTTGTCCCAAAGTGTAAGTGCTTATTTAACCATTCCCTAACTTGTATTAATAGCACGGTATTGAGGTCCTGCTTCGTATGGACATATTTTAGTATTACAAGTTTTGTAGTTTTTGGATTCATTGTTTCCTATTGATCTCCTTTATCTAATTTTCGGTACGTGGCTGTGAAACGCTAGTGACCAATGTGTAGCAGCAATACCTTTTTCAACAGTTGTATGAATTAGAAATCAATAATACCAAACCGCACCAACTGCTGTTATTCAGGCAAGTATTTAATCATGAAACTTTCCAATCTGCATTGATGGATCAAATGCTATGTGCAGCTGTGTCATCGGTTCGACTACAAAAGTAATATCACAAGAAGAACGTATACCATTATCATTTGTGTCCGTTATAGTTTTTATTTAAGTTTTTGCAAATTCATTGCTTCCGTGTACATGTATAATACTACTTTGGGAGAGAATAATAACCAACTGACAACCCCCGATATTTAGTTTGGTTAATCGGTATTGAGTGAGTATACCTTCCAAAAATACTATACATTGAATACCGTCCACATATAGAAGAGTATCGCTGACTTTGAAATGAATGATTACAAGTAATTTATGGTATTTCCGGCCCACATAAAAGGTGTACCGAGAAAACAGAATGTTTGCGTGTACGGAATGCGACCGATGTTATAAAAGCAGAAATGGATTACGGAATCATGTCAACTTTCATCACAAGAAAATTGGTCACAATTGCGTATTGTGCCAAAGTGTTTTCCAAACGAATAAAGGACTGGATATCCACATGCGCCAGCATACTGGAGAGCGGCCTTTCAAGTGCACGAGCTGTACGGCTTCATTTGCAGACAAAACTGTTTTGAACTTGCACCTGAAAATCCATCTAGATAAGGAGATGAAAACACATAGATGCACTGAATGTAATTATACATCTTGGTCAAGGTCCAACTTTAACAGGCACATGCTACGCCATACCGGAGAGAGACCGTATGAGTGTCAAACCTGCTTAAAACGGTTTCGCACTCGGTCACAATTAAATCAGCATTTACTTGTGCACACAAATGAACGGCCTCACGAGTGTTCTCAGTGTAATTTTGAATGTAAACAGCTGGGAAACTTGAGGGCACACGAGGTGACACATACTATAGTGCAACGAATTAAATGCACACAGTGCACAAAAACATTTGTAAGCAAAGCCAGTTTATCTTCCCATGTGCGCAATCACCACAAAGAAACAGTCACATTACAACACGAATACAGATGTGTGTTTTGCGAGAAAATATTTTCATCAAAGTGGTGTCTGCAAGACCATGTATTTACCCATACGAAAGAAAAGCCGTTCAGCTGTGAGATTTGCGGAATGGGATCTTGGTCAAAGCAAAACCTAGGCCGGCACATGCTACGCCATTCCGGAGAGAAGCCCTTTGCGTGTCTAACAAGTGTTAAGGGTTTTCGAACTAAAATGAATTTATATCGGCATCAGCTTGTTCACACCGGTGAACTAAAACACAAGTGTTCCCAGTGCAGCTACAGAAGCAATCAGTTGTGGCATTTACGTAGACATGGGAAAACTCACGTTTCAGGTGAACGGATTAAATGCGCACACTGCGACAAAACATTTCGCAGCAAAGACTGTATATATTACCATGTCAAGAACGTGCACACAAAACCAAATCAATTGGAAAACCAAAATATATGTGTGTTTTGTGAGAGAAGATTTTCAACCAAGCAGTTGCTGCAAAGGCATACACTTATCCATACCAAAGAAAAGCCTTTCGGTTGCGAGCTATGTGAAATGGAATTTAGTAATTCTTCGGAAAAGTTTATTCACATAAGGCGTCGACATACTAACGAGATGCCTGAAATTTGCGTCAACTGTGGAAAGCGATTTTCCACAAAATCTGATTTATGGAGTCATCTTCGTACACATGGAGAACGCGAGAAGTCTTTCGTATGTAACATTTGCAAAAAGCGGTTTATTTCAAAGAGCAGTCTTCAATGTCATTGTCGGAGGTTTCACTGAATGTGAAACGGAATTGGTAACATATGTATTCTTTTCGAATTGCGTGTAAAAACGTAAAGTACAAGATTAATGTTTGTTTCACAAAGTCGTAAAATTTAAAAAAAATCGAGTGTGGCTGCGCTGCTATCCTCCATCACCCTAACAAACGGAAACCAGGATAATTCAACCATGTTCTGTGTGCAACATTTGAGTAACGCGGTTTCTATCAATGAACAATATTCAATGCAGTTGCAGGTGACTTCACAGAGTATGAAACGGAAGTGCTAACAGAGGTATTAGTTGCAACTATGTACATAATTTTTTCGTACAGGCTCACGATTCCAAAACGATTTGCCAAAGAACAACATTTTTTCTACCGAATCTGTTTTCGGTCAATCTTGCCAAATAACGAACAAACAGATTAATTCCACCATATTCAAAGAAGAGTTCTCGATGCTTCTTACTTTTCATCAAAAGATGTTAAGTATGTTTTGTATTATTAATGACAACGGTTTATACCATGTTCACTTCATTCTTGTACTCCAAGCTACCCGATTATAGGGTACTGGATTTTATGCCTCTAAAATTTTGTCATCCACATTTACTATTCCATATTAGTAAATTGCCATCAGTGCAGTTCTACTCAATAAACATTTAACGATTTAGTTGTAATTGTCTAAATCATTTCTTTATGCGGTTTCCTGTTTGAGAGTTGTGATGGTCGAATCTGATTATTTGTTGCCCTTCTTGAAAATAGATTACACATGTAAGTATTCCATGTAAGTAAATCTACTGGGTTCGCCTAAATTTTTAAAATCTTTATGATTATAATTGTATGTATTTCAATAGTAAATATTTATAATCAATGTACCATACTATTGTATATGAATTATTGGAAAGCATTTAGGATAAATTTGCTGGATCAGTGACAAATAAAAATTAATATTGCACATTAGTATATGATTTATAAGAAGGACAATAAATATATATCGATTTGATTACGAAGTAATTGATGTAATCGTCCAAACAGTAAGAAAAAAAGTAAGTTATTTGGTTCAAAACGTTATATAGTATTGCGATCGAAATATGAGTACGAATTACCTGGAGGTATAGTCCTTGTGTTGATTCCTTCTATCTATTTACACAAACAAGTGTTCCTGATATACACGGCCATACATATACACATATTCCAATTTAAAAGATAATTGCAGCTGGCGTGAAAATAAGTGGAAGCGTAACCTTCAAGATCTGACATTGCGGGCACGGCCTTTGGTGAATATTTACTATATATTTACGCTACGGCATTGACGGGTAGTATATACACACTGAATAGCATTTGGTGAATCGATTCCGAAATAGGGCAACGATTTTAACGAATTTATTTACTAATATAAAATGCTTTACCTGCGAACAAATCTCTATTGTGTTGCTTAAGAATTTAGTTTCACGTACGGCACTACCCGTCATAGACGATAGGGAATGAATCGTTGCGTATCTTATTTTAGTATGCATATTCAAACAATATGTTATCCGTAGGGTTACTTTGGTATACATTTTGTAGAGTTTCTTCAAATCCTTTAAAAATCCATTTTACCTTGGTCAAATACTGAACCTTTCAGGTACACAATAGACTTCGTTCCTTCTTATGTGAGGAATGCGACCAGAAGGTGGATTTCTGTCACACGGCGTGTACCGGCATTAAATAATAATTTGAGAGTATGTCCATCTTTTTGAGAGAATATGCGTAGATATGGACTCCAAAGAAAAATGCAATAAATTTAAAACCATGATATTCAAAAGGTTGCATCACATTATGTTTATGATAAGTAGTGCGTACTAATGCAGTGCTTCACAGTAATATCAAACAAACGTGTGCTACAAAACCATGCAATCGGGAGGCAAGCGTGATAATGTCTTTAGTTCACCGAAGCTGACATTCATTTGCTCCTTTACTTAAAGATAAATAAGGAGTAATACACGACCATTTAATAGACCATTTTCGAAGAATATAATATGCCGCCTGTTGCAAATATGTACCTATTTCTCGTGTCGCGCGGACAACGATATATTGTAATTCATTCCCATTTATAAGATACTTCGATTCGGTAGAATTATTCTTAATTTTACGATCGCACAATATATTTATGGAACGGCACCGCAGATTTCGAATTAACATATGCTCGAGGTTGTTTTCACCGCAGACCGGATTTGTGGAATATGGGACTGAAAGGACTAAAATGTGAAATCTATTCAAATTAAGCTACCAAATATAGTAATCATTATTTTGAGAATAGCGTACGATTGGAATTGATGTAAAAATAATTTGTAAATAAATGCCCCAGGTTGATTAAACTTGCGAAATATTTTATTACCATTAATGGATATTTTGTGATCTACGACATGCATGGTAAAGAAGAAGTGCACATTTTATTGCACGTATTATATTAAATAAAATTTTACGTGTATGCGATCTTGTACTTTTCCACAATTTTACAGGACTCTCTTAGCGTACGAACGCACACATACAGTAATATCTCATACATCAACAAAATAAGCTACGATCTAATAAAGCATGTACAAGTTCTTATTTTAGTAAATGTTTAGAGGTAGCATTCATGTTTCAGCACATAACTGACGTTGTCGGAACAATTCCACAAGAATATACTTACCGATCTTCTCATTGTTATAACTCAACTTCTTGTACACTGCGTAAAGGAGAGTGTATATTTCTAAGAATTCGAGTACCTATATGTTTTAAAAAGTGACAAGTGAACGTCCAACCTACACGTAAATTTGGATATATTTATATCACGCATTCACTAAACGAAATACGTTCAGAGAGCCTTGGATAAGGTGAGGTAGCTCTCGGTTGCGTGAAATATGGTCGTGATTTGTATGTATAGTGAACTAGTGCTAAGATTCAAACGGAACATTCCTACAATAGTGACCGCTGACTCGTCAAATCTCTACGCCGCTGCCCGTCTTATACGTGCAAATGCAGTGGAGCATAAATATTTAATTTCTACTTGACTGAACTTAACAGGACACAGGTGTCGACACGGGTGTCGACCTGAAATCTTTCCCCTCTAGCACAACTTATACCGTGCATTTGAAGAGTCACTTGGGAGATATTGCCAAGACTCACAAATGCGGACTTTGCAAATATAGATCAATACATGCCGCTCAATTGAGGAAGCATATGATGTGTCACACAGGCAAAAAACCCTTCAAATGTTCAATATGCGTCTACAGATGTACCACCATTGTCGAATTGAAGAGTCATATGAAAACTAACACTAGTTCCCAATTAATAAAATGCCAACTTTGTGATAAAGGGTTGTCTAACAAACGAAATTTAAGGAACCATATCAATATATTTCATTGCACTTTAGAAGTGCGTGAAAGGAACCATACATGTGTTTTCTGTCAAACGTCGTTCTACAGGAAGCACGAACTAATGGTACATCTTCAAATTCACACAATGGAGCGAGCATTCAGTTGTGAACTCTGTGAAAAAGAATTCCTTAGGTTAACTGACAGAAATCGTCACATCAGACGATGTCATACAAACGAGAGACAGGAGACATGTGGTATTTGCGGTAAACGGTTTTCAACTGTGTCAAATATGTGGAGTCATTTAATGACGCACAAATTATCTGAGAATCGAAACCATTGGATGAAACGGCTGCATTCTACAGGCGGCTTATATCTGGATAACATGGCGTGGAATCCGCATCAGCGCGGACAATCAAAATACAGCTGCGCGTTTTGTGGAAGACCGTATCATATAAAGAATCAATTCGAGAACCACATTCGTAAACATATTGGGGAGACGGCTTATAGTTGCGGAAAATGTGACAAGGAGTTTCACTATATGTGGAACAGAACACTTCATGAAAGAAAATGCCAAGCCAAAAATAATGCGGTTAAGTTGTGAATTGTATTTAAAAACTTAAGATTTTTTTATATTTATAAACTATTCATGGTTCGACAAGGAATAGCAAGGGAACCATTTTCAATTACCAATTAAATGTAAAAGCTACATTTGGCGAAAGTACGTCAGAAATAAATAGGTTTTTTTCAGAACACGGGGTCAAATATATTAATCATGTGTATTTGTAGTTCAGATCTGTCTGAACAGTTATATTACTTATTACTTAATTATATTTTTATTTCATTAATGGTCAGTCTTCAATATATTGTCTCTTTATTGAAAAAAATAAAAAATGTTATACTGTACCACAGACGCATGTGTATAATATAATATAATTGTTCATCTGAAAACGCTGAAACCTTTGTAAATAACCAATGAAAAGCATTAATAGCCATAGTGCGTCATTATATCAAATACTGCCATTACTAAGTATACAGTTTCTCCACGTGTCCTGAGGAATATGATTTTCAGTATTTTTGTGGGCCATTCCCCCTTTAGGAATTCAGGAGAAGTATCTCTCAATTTTTTTACTCAACGAAATGGAATTTGTCTGTCTTTGTTCGACTGTCGTGCAAATTAATACTTTGGGAAACCATTAATTGCCAACGCAATTTTTATTGTATTCCGTCGTCCTTGCAAAACAGTACTATCGAATTGAAAACCGTTGCTGTATTAGAGAAAAGTTGCTGATTTAAATTTGAAATACATATTGTTTAATTTAACTTGTATATGATCCGAGTTTTCTCAACGTACGTACGTATATACATACATACCGATAGATGTCAGTAGAGTGGATTTGTTCGCGCGAGGCATAGTCCGTTTAGCATGGAAAGGTATGCAGGTATAAAGCAGAACAAGCAGTCCCTACCACCCGACATGAACAAATACATCAACGCATACTGCGTATTAATATTTCCACATTAGGTTGTTTGTATGCCTGATTTCATTCTACTCACCACGGGTTGCGTTCGGTGCCAATCATTGTTTTCGTTTGTGTGATAATATGGTTTCTTTTCATTGCTCCAACTAGAAATTCGTTACTGCATAAAGCTTGTCATTTGCGGACAACACTAATAGGCATTGTCCCAGTCATAATATTTAAAAGTCAATGAAACAGAACTAGTATAATTCTCACAAGGAAGTAATATAGCTGATGACAAGAACTGAACCTTGTTTTGGCCGTGCAAGTTCATAGTATATTGATATTCAACGTTTGAATTTCTGAGGCAGAATTACATATTTTGTCAAGGAAAAACTTATATCATACCAATCCGTCTGCGGTAACGATTTTGAAAAAGAAGTTTGTAATATATTGGTTCGTTATTGCTAACTAGTGTACTGGCGGCGAACACTAATTACCAACTGGCATTAATAGGTATTTAGGCGTAC
The DNA here is from genome assembly GCA_004115045.4 of Sinella curviseta. NCBI lineage: Eukaryota > Metazoa > Arthropoda > Collembola > Entomobryomorpha > Entomobryidae > Sinella > Sinella curviseta. Next base: position 36,872,416 of record CM023202.3, on the reverse strand, counting down.
TTTCGTTAGAAGTGTTACCAATTAAACGCTGATGAAGGAATAATGTCAAAATAATATATTAAATTCTAGAATTGTTTACTTTACCTAGAACGTTTAGCGAGGAAACAGAATGTTTGTTTGCAAGAAGTGTGGCCGAAGTTACAAAACCAAATGGGCAGTAACAAATCACGCCAATGCCGAGCATAAGAAAATTCGACACAATTGCGAATTATGGCAAAGTGTTTTCAAAACGAAGCAGGGGTTGGAATGCCACATGCGGCGTCATACCGGTGAGCGACCCTTCAAATGCACTAGTTGTACAGCTTCATATTCAGACGAATCATCCTTGAAGTCGCACAAAAATCTCCACCTGGATAAGGAGCTGAAGACACATAAATGCACCGAATGTGATTACGGATCTTGGAAAAAGTCACATTTAAACAGGCACATGAAATGTCACACCGGAGAGGCGCCGTTTGAGTGTGGAACATGTTTGAAGCGGTTTCGACGTCTGGAAAATTTAAATAGGCACAAACGTATCCACACAGGTGAGCTGCCTCACAAGTGTCCTCAATGCAGCTACAGATGTAACCATTTGGAGAGCTTGCGCAGACATACAGTGACACACACTTCTGGTCAAGGGATTAAATGCGCAAACGGCGACAAAGTATTTAGCGGCAAAGTAAATTTAGTAGACAACCAAAATGTGTGTGTGTTTTGCGAAAAAGCATTTTCGACACAGAAATCACTCCGATACCATATACTTATTCACACGAAAGAAAAACCGTTCAGTTGCGAACTTTGCGAATTGGAATTCGCCGTCACCGCCGACAAGTATAATCATATAAGGCGTCGACATACTAATGAGAAACCTGAATTGTGCATTCAATGTGGAAAAGGATTTTGCACAAAATCTGAATTGAGTAGACATATTCGCACACATGTGCAGCGGGAGAAGTCATTCGTATGTAATTCTTGCGGAAAGCGGTATTTTTCAAAGGACAGTCTTCAACGGCATTGTCGGTTTCACAAAATCTGAGATTTCACCCTACAAATTTAGTCTTATCTACTTAAACAAATTAAAAGTGAAATATCAGGCTAAATTTTTGTTTCAATAATTCATTAACTGAAAAACCGTTACGAGTGAGGTTTTCATACGTTCGCTCATCTAAAAACGGATGATCAATCGGAATAATTCAATCCCTTTCTCAAAATGCTTTTCGATATGTTTTATCAAACGTGCCAAAAATATTTGATTACACATGTAGATGAAGTGAATCTACTCTATGACCATGTTCTACATAAGTTTTTGATTACTCTGCCTTGAAAGAAGTGGGTTCTATACAATGGTTTGAAGTGATAAAACTTGCGTCAGCTACAAACTATCATTTTTGTATTTTAACTAATAAGCAACCATCTGTACGGTTGTAAATACTAAAAATATACAATTATTGTTTTAATTTACCAAATCGTTTTCTTTTCGGGTATTTGATCCTGTGAAATTAAAGAAGCTCTTCACGATATCGAACAAGAAAAATGTTTTCAACATTATGTAGCGAAGTACTGCTGGGAGCCAATATACCCAAATATTGTGGTTGTGAATATTTCGTTTTGGAAATATAACACATTGCTAATATTTTATTGTTTACCTTATACCTATACATTATTGAATGAACCTTAATATTTTGAAGGCGCATTGTAATAAGAAATTGCTTTAAGCGAATAATTAATGATTATATATAATTATATGTTGTTCAGTGCTACATATATAAAGACACACTTAATGTGGCAAATTCCAAAGTTGTCCAATTTCGTCAATCCGATTGGAATGCGTAGGCAGCATTCCTCAAAATGTAATTGGGTGCAATATTTTCCGACATATCACACTTTGATTCCAAGCAGTTTTTTTGTTGGTATACTTTCCATTCACGTTGGAAACATTTCGCTGAAGTTAGGTTATCCGTCCCCGAACGATTACGGCAATTGTAATACTTGAATATGTAATTTCATCCTCAGTCTTTGTAATGATTGGAGAGTGTTGTTGAAAGAAATACAGTTGATTTGATTATATAGCTTTGTGCGCATTACATGTTCTTGAAAGTAATTATTACATTTTGGATAATTTGTGTGAAGCAGTCGTGCTGCAAGTTTATATCAATCCAATCTGTTCGTTTACAAATGGGTTCGTTGGTACTTGCAAACAGTACGCGGGAAAAAGTTTAAAGACCGACATTGAGTTCTTCTAAACCGTCCAAATTCGTAATAAACAAATATTCCTAGTTGGAATTTAAAACTAGTGATGGGTTAGTAGAAAAACACTAATAAATCATGTTCCGTTGTGTAATATGGCATAAAAATACAGCCGCATACATCTTACAATGATTAGTTTAGCTAACTAGAGGGAATCCCCATAAGTCGTGCTTTGTATATGCATGCAGTGCGTACTGAAGTTTGTAGCTAACTATTTACAATTAATTGAAAAGCACGTGCTATGCATTTCTTCAATTATTCCATCAGATGATTACAACCGGGCAATCTATGTAACAATAAATGTAAATCCGATTGTAGTTTGTTGAATGAATTTAATGTAAACTGAAGTAAACACGACAAAGTGTCAAGACTTACAATTGTTAGTACGTATGCTACGGTTTCGTACAATGTATTATGAAGCTCTATTCTCCACGGAGCATCATATTTTGTATTAAAGGCATTTGGGTGACATATTTTTTATTGTACAAGAAATACACTATACTGAAATTAGTTATTATATAGCTGAACGAATACGTCAACCGCAAAGCCGAAATCTCAAAGTTCAACTTATATTCTTAGCGTGCTTAAAAGATGGTGATAGCAATACTGAATTGTTCTATGTTAAGCAATATCGGCGCAAAATATATTTTTTCATGTACTCATACCAATTTTGCAGGCTCTTTCTGGAATAAATGCCATACATTTATGCTTTATTTATAGCTACTTGGTTTCAAGGTACCTACTGTGCGGTTGTGACAACGAGGAAGGGAAATTAACCCGGCGCAAGCTCTGAATGATTGTAACCACTTCAGCATTTTATGGTGGGACTATGCGAGTATTGCCTTGACACATACCTCGTGGCATTTGCTTTATCGAATATGCGAACCTGTTAGAATGGTTAATACTTGGTACAATGAAGCGTTTAAGGTTTTTAATCCCAGAAGGCAGTAAAAACCACATTCATCTTCACACAAATGAGCTACCATTCAGTTGTGAACTCTGTGGAATGCAATTCGCCGTGTTTAGTGTCAAAAATCGGCACATAAAGTGTCACACAAACGAGCGACCGGATGCAAGTTGCATTTGTGGTAAACGTTTTGCAAGTACGTCGAATCTGAAGAGGCATTTAATGGCGCATAAATTATCTGAGAGTCGAAAGAATTGGAAGACGCTGCACTCTGGTAGCGGTTTTCCAATGGATTTCCTAACATTGCATCCTTCCCTTGATGGAGGACCACGATACATTTGCCTATTTTGTGGAAAACCGTATCATGTGAAAAGTCAATTTGAAGACCATACTCGTAAGCATATTGGCGAGATAGTTTACAGGTGTGAAAAATGTGACAAAGATTTTCACTATTTGCATGACAGAACATGTCATTCAAGAAAATTTCACGCCGATCACAAATATTAAGGCCTGCTGTGGAATATAAATGTACAGTTAAGGATTTTCAACTTAAAGTAATTTGTTTTCCACAGAAGGTGGAGAAAGGGGGATATTGTCGGTACACAACTGAGTATGAAGGGGTTTATGTGGCGACCTTTAAAAAAGTGTATGCACTACATTTTAAAAGGCAGTAGGCTTATTCTGAAGATGGAGTCCAATTTGTTAATAACAGTTAAACATGTATGTAATTTGAATGGCATTTTAATTAGAAATAAAGTATATTTTAATATAATTTTTCAGCAATCTACATTATATTCATTATCTCTGCCACAGACACAATAATACTAAAAATGATTTTCTGTAAAATAGTCGCGCAGGTAAAATAAATATCACCAAAATGTCATTTTCAAGCTATAAAAATAAGCAGCATAGATGTATCAATACTAGTTTCCACCACAATCAGATCCCTGCAGTTTTGTGTATACAATTTTGGATATCTACTATGTCAAGAAATGGATATCTACTGCATAATTTTTTGATGCCTCAGTTCCCATCGCAATGCTTCAACGTTGGAGTAATAGAATATCCTACTGCTGAAAATTGATTCTCATCTTCTATTATTTTTAATTAGTTATCAATCATCAATACATTTGTACATACAAGAAATTTTATATCGAAGCATTTATTTATTGCATACTCATGACATATATGTGTATCTACTAGATCCAACCGAAAAGCATAACCTGAACTATATTCCGACCACACATACATAATTGCCCAACATGTTATGATTTCCTGCTACATATATTACTGAATTTTTGATTGTTTTGTCAGTGCAGTTCTCATATTATTAACGCTACTTTGCACAAGAACATGGTGAAGTAGGCGCACTTGCGCACGCATTCAGTAACACACCATGCATCAGGGAAACGAGCTGCGCTCTCACAGTGCACGGCCAATATATCATTCTAGTAAATGACTGGAGGTGCCATTCATGCCACAGCACGTAGGCAACGTTGTCGAAACAATGCCACGGAAATATATTTGATAATCTTTTCATTCACAATAAATGAAATACGTTGAGAGCATCGGGAAAGCTTAGATAGCACTGAGGTGCGTGAAATATGGATGTTATTTGTTTGTATAGTGAAGTAAGAGTAATACATTTAGTGGAATATTCATATATATTCGTGAGTTAAAATCATATTCCTATAACATGTCCTATACATCCATAAGGTCGTAGAGCTTAAAAATTTAATTTCTACTTCACTGAATCTAGCGACACTGGTGTAAGCACAGCTTCATGTAGGATACGTTTTGAAGTGTCAACAAAACATAATTACGGATATCTAGTACATTTATCTTGCATCAAAGAAGTATAACCACTGGTTATTTCCATTGTGTTCAAAATGTGAAAGCACAAATTTTAAATCGTAGTTCCATCAAACCTTTGAGCACAATATAGTGAATGATTCTTATATTTCATGTTGAGACGTCCACCCGAAAGTTGAATTAAAGTCAAAATGTTTTCATGCAACGTCTGTGCGCGAACTTGTACATCGAGATTGGCACTGTCGCGTCATACCAAACACGTTCATGACGGGATTAATTATGTGTGCAATCTCTGTGACAAAGCCTTCTCAATGAAATCTAACATGGAAAGACACATGAGAAGTGTCCATACAGGCGAACGACCATACAAGTGCAAAGGTTGTCCTAAGTCATTTTCTACCAGCAGCGACTTGAGCGGCCATATGAAGGTTCATTTAGGCGACGTCGCTAAGACTGTCAAATGCCCGCGGTGTAAATTCAAGTGCATTTCAGCCAATAAATTGAAAAGACATATGAGGTACCACACGGGGGAGAAACCGCACAAGTGTTCAGTATGCATCTACAGATTCGCAGATAAAGACGCGTTAAAAAGACACATTAAAACTCACATGACCGTGCAATTAATAAAATGTATACACTGCAACAAAGGGTAATCAACCCAATGGACGTTAAGGCGCCACATTACGACGATGCATTCTGCTGGACAACTCCGTGAGCGCAGCTTTGCCTGTGTTTTCTGCAACAAGTCATACTATACGCAATGTGACCTCTTCCAGCATATTCCTGCGCACACAGAAGAGAAACCGTACAGTTGCAATATTTGTGAAATGGAATTTAGCAATTCAGGTATAAAAAATGTGCACATTAGACAATCTCACACCAACGAAAAACCAGAGTCCTGTGGAATTTGTGGAAAGCGATTTGTAACCAAATCTAGCCTGGCTGCCCACATGGTGACACACAAAATTTCAAAGAGTCGAACGCAGTGGAAGAAACTATTACACAATGGCGGCTGTATTATGGCCACCGGCAGAGCTCAACAATCCCTTGGCAGGCATGAAAAATTCTGCTGCATATTTTGCGGAAAGCCACATTCAAAGAAAAATAAGTATGACGACCACATTCGCATGCACATTGGTGAAAGGGTCTACAATTGTGATATGTGCGAAAGGGACTTCTACTATTCAGGGAGCAGGAATCGACATGTAAATAGGCATCACACGTACGGAATCAATTAGCAATTATATTTGTATAACATTGCAAACCCTTTGCACATGTTTGCTGATGATATTCGAGAAGAAACCATTAAATATAGGAAAATCATTATGTTTTTGTGCACCCTTTTTACTACTATTCGGACCATGTAGGTAATAATATAATTCCCAAGTGTAAATAAATCAATTAAGTAGTGTAATACATTTCCTTTAAGTCTTACTAGCAATTACGTAAGTTAATTAATATTCGAAAGGAAACTATGTAACGTAAAAAAAAACAAATAGTTTTTAATCTGTAATCCATTTGAGAATTTTTTATATATTATTTTACATATCCCAACTATGTATTAAAATAATGAATTTTAATGTGTTTGTGAAACCTTTGAACGCATTGTTATTAAATATACAAGGGACCGAAAATTATGGGATGTCGGCATCATATCAGGCAGGTATACAACGATAATATTGGTCTCCAGTCTAGGAAACTACTGACGTTTGATTTCACTTTAATTTCGAGCACAGGTTACGTGTTGCAACATCGAACTTGAAACTGATACTTCTCATAACTGTCCAAGTTTAAACATAAATTACATATACAAAATATTTAAAACAAATTGATATGGTAGTGTAAGTAATATTACTGCATGTATTTGCACAAAAAGTTGCCACATTAAATACAAATTACAACAAACTAAGTTGCTATGTCGTTTAAAAAACATTCTTAAAATCTCACCGTAATTAAAGGACTAATATTAATAATTAAGGGTAATTTAAGTAATCACACGGACGAAATGGAACTCCTCGGTGACCAATGTATTGGAAATTAGGAATATTTTATACAAACAAAGTCGCCAGCGCTTGCACATGAACAGCTACCGCATGTAAAAAATTTCGTGCTACTGCTTAGCTGCCACTTTCCGTCAACTAGTTTCTTTTCCAATTTTATTTTCAACGTGTATTGCGTGTCTCACTACTTGTGGAATTGTGAATTGTTTATACCAGTCAGCGCAAACACACTTTACTACTTCTACTAAACAACCAATTACACAACCTAATCCGATAACGCCGCCAATAGCTGCTACAACAATTAAGGTAGTATTAGTAGAGGATTCACAATTTGATGCGCGTACGCTTACATATTCACAGCGCATTACTAAGCAGGAATATTGCCAGCGGTTTTCACAAATATAATGTAATACTCTCATGTAATTAGTGCATTAATCTATTTTTTTGAGTCGAAGAATGATAATGTCATTCCACCGCTAAATTTCAGCTGAATGATCGTCTTATCATCTCCACTGGAAAGCTATGGACCCACGTCTGCAAATTTATTTATCAAAACTGCAATGTGTTAGTGGAGAGCCAGTAGTTTTATTTCTTTGTACTTCAAGTGTTTGATTGTGCAGAGCTGCCACAATTTTATGTTTGAAATTCCGGGATAAGTGACAACTCGAGAATTTCTTAAAGAAAACTCTTGAGTGTAGTTGAGTGTGCTCACCTTTAATGTTCTCCGTCATATTTCTCGATTATCAACTTCGTTTATACTCAATACGACTGACATCATAAATATAGTGTGGGTTACTAGCTGCTTCGTTTCAATTCAGAACGGTTCTTAAAAGTGAAATTTATCTTTGGTTAACAAATATTTGCTCAATGTGACGCACGAAAGTTTTGAAGAACCATGGTTGATGTGGACATATTTAAAACGCTGAATTGTTTAATCGAATGGATAATAAATACATAGCGAATAACAAATGTGATTATTATTTCCCCTACATATCAAAAGAAAAAAGGCATTTACATTTGCGCATTAATAACATTTTACAAATAACAATAACAACTGTAAATTGATTTATTCAGACATGACAGCAGATCTCGAAGAGGAAATAATAATATCATATCCATCCGTGTTGGGTTATTGCCCCGCAGCATTGATGTTTTAGATAAATGGTTCCCCTTTCGCTAAATTTGACACTTTGGAAAACATTAATAACCAACTCATTCAACTTGCTACCTCTTCCCCATTCCACAACATCTATTATGCTTTGGACACTTTGACGGCTTCACAGAACGCACACCCAGGTACACATAGTGTAGAAACGACCTAGAAGAGACATATTTAATTCTACCACACAAGAATGTCAAAACGTGAGCCGTTGTGCAGTGCCTTACGTCTTTCGAAAATAGTAAAAACAGATGCTGTTGAATGCATATTCCAATGTTATGCTCCCGGCTAATTGTTTTTATAATTGACATAAGTAACTCCTTAGTATCGTGAAACAACGTGAAATTTTTTATTAAGATATGGTTCCATTAATTCTCGGTTTCGTCAAAAATTTAATTGTGAAAAATGTTTGAGGAGGCAGGATTATACCAATCGGATTTGCCTCATTTCATGAGTTAACATTGGGTGTTAACACATAAAAACCCTTTGGTGATCGGCTGATATATGTTGGTAGTACCAGACCGTCTGCTCGAGGTTTTATTGGCTGTTGTAATTTATGAAAATAAATTAGGGTTGAGGATGATGGCCGTCTAGCGGATGTATCACGGTACATATAGCGAAATACATTTGACAATGTTTGAGCAGGTATATCGGAGGTCTCAACAAAATAATATCCCATATATAATCGTGAGTGTAGAATAGAGCGTGTAATGTGTCCTGATGAACCATTGAGTTGACGAGTATGTTAATGAGACAAGCAGGAGGTTATGTGTAAACTCTAATTCATAACTTTGATTAACCAGCAACATAAATACAGTCCAATAGTCAAACATGTATTTTGTCCCAACATTTCGTGCATAGAAACAATCAAGAAGCCTGCCATTCATTTCACAATTATATGCAACCGTATCACATATACACTCCAGCATGTACCAAATCGTAGCAGCGTACTGACATGTGGCAGATGCTGCGGCACAGTATTTCAGCTGTAGCGTGGAAAATGTTCAAGGTACATGTACAAATGCAGTGGGCACGTACACATGTTGTATTATGTAGTCGAGGTAGGATGACAACTTCTTTTAGCGAAAGAAGCATGCATAGTATACATGGGATATAAATTATGTATAGCAATATACCAATGGAAGAAATAAAGGATTGTAGGTGCAAATACCTTAATACGAGAACGCTAAGTTTGCCAACATATACAAGTATTTAGTCGAAAATTGCTAGCTGGTAAAACATTATGTATGCAATTTGGTTCAGAGGAGTAAGAAATTAATGCGCACGAATTTAAAAAGTAGTGACACGTATACTAGTGTGTCGAGGCATACACGTTTCCCAGTACTCATTTGTGTGTGCGTGTGTGTTGCCTTGCCAGCTCATAGTTTACGGTGCAGTAAAAACGGTTCGGAAAAAAACTTTTAAAGGCTACGAAAAACAACTCCAAATATTTCTTGAAGTAGGCACTGCATGTAACGATTACTTAATATTTATTATTTTAAAAATCCCAATTTATAAAGTATTAGGGTTATATTATGGCATCCCTTAATTCACACCGTGCCTAAACTGTCAGTATAAATAACTGTATTTCCTCGCGCATTTAACGTCAATCGACTGGTAAGGATATCTGAGAAACATCCAGAATGTTTCCGTGCAATATTTGCAACAAAAATTACATCGCACAATCTGGACTACGACGTCATAAGAAGTATGTTCACGAGGGAGTAAGACATGTGTGCCGAGTATGTGATCGTATTTTCGCAACTAAATTTGACATGGAAAGACATATACGGTTACACACAGGCGAACGACCGTACAAGTGCAGCCTTTGCCCAGGTTCATATCCTTCAAACTCCAGCTTGAATTATCATACGAAGCTCCACTTTGCTGATACCAAAAAGCTTCACAAGTGCTCGCTTTGTAGATACACAACTATGTATGCACGGAACTTGAAAGAACATATGCTAGGTCATACCGGTGAAAAACTCTACAAGTGTTCAATATGCGTCTACAGATCTAGTACCAGTTCAAAACTAAACAGGCACATGCGGACTCACAGTACCGCTCGATTAATGAAATGTCAACATTGCGAGAGAGAGCTGTCTAGTAAACAAAATTTAATAAATCACATCAAGTCTTTCCATTCAGAAACACGTGAGGGAAACTATATTTGTGTTTTCTGTCAGAAGTCGTTCTATAGCAAAAAAGAACTGCTCCTGCACCTTCGCATTCACACGAAGGAATGAGCATTCTGTTGTGATATTTGTGATGCGGAATTAGTCAGTTCAAGCGAAAAAAATCGGCACATAAGACAGCATCACACAAACGAGTGACCAGAGGCATGTGGTACTTGCGGAAAGCGATTTGTATCTACATCGAGTTTGAGAAGGCATTTAGTGACTCACAGACTATCTGAGAGCCGCCTTAATTGGAAGGAAATGTTTTATGCCAAAGGTGGTTGGCCAGCAGATCACGGGAAACTGCGTGTATCCCTGGGTGATAAATGCAGATTCAGCTGTGTGTTTTGTGGAAAACCGTACCATAGAAAAGATCAATTCGAGGACCACATTCATAAACATATTGGCGAGCTGGCTTACAGGTGCGAAAAATGCGGCGATGATTTTCAATTCCTTTGGAACCGAACTCTTCACACAAGAAAATATCACGCCGAAGATAATGAATAGGGAATGTTGTGAATTATTACTGGAACAATTGAGGAATTTTATAAACTCTTCCTGGTCAAAAACACGAAGAGCAATGGAAATATTACGAATGGTCAATTCAGTGTAAACTGGCAGATTTTGCTACAAAAATATGATGCTATATATTTAAAAGGCGAAGAGTGTTTATTCTGAATTCAGGTCCAAATATGTTAATAGTTAAAATATGCGTGAATTGTTGTTGTACTTACTACTAAAGTTTATATTGAATTAACTAATTATCAATCTACAACATGTACTTGATGTCAACCAAAATAAGATTCAAAAAATTATTTTCTGCAAATATATTTGTTTGTAAAGTTTTTTATACCTTATGTGCTGTAATCTTTAAAAAATAAACTACATATTTGTATCCATAATATTACCACAATATTCAGTTTTCTGCAATTGTGTTTGTAATTTTGAGTGAGTTTAGTCAGATGTGGCCACAATTTATATTTAAATTGTAAGGATGGGGTAAACGGTCCTATCTTGGTAATCTTAATTCTTGATAACTTCCTTCTAATCCAATATTGGGGTAATATTGATTCTGCTCCCAAAATGTCTGCTTCTAATTTATTTTTGTTTAACACTGAACCACAACTGTGGAAAATTCGAGTACATAATTACAGGTAATTTGTTGTAATTTATGTTTTGTTGTATGTGGACATAACTGAATATAGAATGGTTGTTAGTTTCAGTCGGTAAGTGTATAAATAATTTGGAAAATAGCAAGACATAATTGATTAGTCGGAGGCACGACGTTCGGATATGATCAATAACAGCCAATTGTCGATCGAGTGCCAAGTGCCGCATACATTTTATTTCATGTACTTCAGTGTTTAGGCGACGTTTTTACAGATATTCACACAAGCACAGACAACAGGTTAGAGATACTATTGGCAAACCTGTCACAGGAACTGAAAACATTGAACGTGAGTAGGATGGCCCATCCTGGATGGGCGGTCGGGTTACATGTTTTGAGGCTTATACTGTACGTCGATTACAAGACGTTAATATTCTGCTACCACCGCTACATTGCAATGTGGGGAATTTACGGAGACACGAACAAACAGACACTCCAGCTAAATGGATTAAATGTACACAATGAGAGAAAAGATTGTTCGACACAGCCAGTTTATATCCCAATGAAAGGAACCGTCACGCAAAACCGCGGCTATTCAAAAACGAAAATAGCTGCGTCATTTATTGGAAAAAATTCCAACAAAGTGGTGTCAGCAGTACAAACTATTTACTCACACAAATGAAAAGCCGTTCAGTTGTGAGATTTGCGGAACGAAATATAAACAGACTGGAGCCAAGATTCGACGCATAAGGTCTCGGCACTCTAACGAGAAACCTGAAATATGCATCCACTGTTGGAACCGCTTTTCCACACAATCTGATTTGCGGAAACATATTGTTACACATTAGAGATGGCAGACATCTTTCGCAAGCATTTCGGAAAAAATAGTTACGAGTGAGGCAGCAATGCTTTCGTCAAATTTCAAGACAAGCGAACAATTAATATAATTCAATCCCTTTCACAACGGATATTACGCTGCTCGATATTTTTGATCAAGTGTGGAAAAGATATCTATACATTTATTTAGATGAACTGGACCAAGGTTCCAACCATGTCCTGCCTAATTTTCTATCAGTTTACTTTCCGATTAAGCAGATTTTTGAGTACAAAATGCATCGAGACATTTCTCATTGTAGCTTACTATTATTTACTAATATACAATGATCAGGAAAGCTGTTCATGTTACAAATTTGCCGAGTACTGATAGTCGTAATTGCCTAAATTATTTACATTTGATGCTTTCTTTTAGATGGGTGCGATGACTGAATTTGATTAATATTGAAGCATGTCCAGAGGGAGAATGCTATGACAGTTCCATGCCAGTGAATATTCATAGTTCTTCCAGCTTCCAAAATCTTTTATTATTTTTTGTGCTAATTCGTCAATAGCAAATACTGATAGTAATGTGCATTTAGGTTTACCGCACAAAATTAATTGTTGCATTGGGGACATATTTACATATTCAGTGCCGCATAAAATTTGTGTTTAACATGACTATATGGATTATCAATCAAAGAATAAATGTATGCCATTTTGATAATGGATTAATCAATCAGTCGTATTTTTACCGCCGTCGTATACACCATCGTACTCATGAGAAACACGAGGAGTCCTTCGTATGCAACATTTGCGGAAAGGGATTTTTTTTCGTCGAAGTGTATCCATTGTCATTTTAGGATATTTCAAAAAATCTGAGGCGTAAGCCCAAACAAACGTGGTCTTATATATTTATCTACAACAAGTTCTAACACATCACGTGTTTTACACCAATGGACGAACGACAGAATATTTTCATGCGGGACTTTGAGCAAGCTATCCTAAGATAATATGACGAGAAAGTAATTTGGTTAATGTCTTTGTATGCCGGGCATTTGCGACGCATGGCTAAACGTAAGATTAATATGATGATAATGTATCGTATTTATACAAGTTGTAAGTAAATAATTTTTCTGTGTGTTAGTGCATGTAACTACATTTGGGAAAACATGATTACCTAGCACTTATTGTGACTGAGATTGCGTATGTCTTCTAAAACATTATTTTTCATTGCCCACCTTTGACGTATCAGTGAACATATTACTGATTTCATGGAAAATACATACATACAGTTTATGTAGTCGCAGGCATCACAGAAGAGGCTAAGCGAGAAAGGAGAATGTTTGCCTATAAGGAGTGTGGGCGAATATTAAAAGCAAACATCGACTCGGGCATCATGTCAACTCACACCATTTGACACCATTTGAAAATTTGACACAATTGCTAATTGTGTAAGAAGCAATTCAATACGATACAAACATTGCAGAGCCACATGCGTTGTTATACAGGTGAGCGGCCATTCAAGTGCGCAATCAGTGCGGCTTCTTATTCCGCAACAACATCGTATGCGAAACAAAGACTGCTAAACTTTGATAAAAAGCTCAACAGAAGGCTGCTGCGTGACAAGTTAGCTTGCGTCCACTAATATAGTTAGGTATCGGTTCATTTTGCCTTGTCTCAAGTATAATGCCATATGAATTGTAGCGTTCCACATTATTCATGAGAAATTCACTTCTGCCTCTGTCGAACTACATGCAGCAGGCGTTGATAGTGTGCATCAAAATACGTGACAAACCATGTTTGAGTGCACACAGCACAGTTTACAACTGTGTCCTCTCTCATGGTACTGCGAGCAGGGATGATAAAAAAAGAGGACATGTCGTACTATATTTCACGTCATGAAACTCAAGCATATAAACAAGCAATGCTGCATTGTGAAGCAAATGCGCATGGTGATATTCCGTACTGTATTATGATAGAACTAACTCCACGTAGAACCAGTATACTTGAAAATCAATGGGACATTCTATTAACCCATGCGTGTCACTTGAAGCTTAATACCTTGCCAGTACCTTGTAAAATAGTGTACGTGATCCATTCAGCATTGTGTTACTTTATCTAAATTTGGGTACTGCATTCCTTTGTTCATGTGTTCATTGGCAGTGACAAAAAAATTTAACTATAGAAAATTTAGTATTTTGTTTGTCCAATTTACGATTATTTTCAGTACATTATTGTCAGTATTTGTTTGTCAAAAAAGTTTACTACAAATATATCGCTCAAAAGTTGTAGTATTGCATGCCCACAACACGGATCGACATCACATCGTGTTCTACGGATAATATTTATGGACATTTGATAGTGAAATTATTTATTTTCCAAGCACACAACCACACGTTACTCGCAGATAAAATAAATGTGCCACATAGACATTAACCACACATCAGAAAGAAATGATGTATGTATGTACTTTATTTCGTTATCGTGTTTCAAAAGTGGTACCGAAAAGAATACATCCGTGTTGATTGCTGATAAAAATTTTATAGAGAACATAATTACAAATTGTTTTTAACTAGTATTGTGTGCTACATCCACACATATATTGCCGTCCATATATCAGAACAACACCTCTGACTTTAAGTGAAACCAAACATATAGTTTATATAATTGCAGGTATTACATTGAAAGCTAAACTAGAATCTAGAATGTTTGCATGTAAGAAATGTGACCAAAGTCATAAAACCAGATATGGACTTTGGCAGCACGTCAATTCACATCATAAAAAAATTCGACACATTTGCGGATTGTGCGAAAATGTCTTCAAAACTAAAGAAGGATTAGATGGCCATATGCGCCTTCATACCGGTGAGCGGCTGTTCAAATGCACCATTTGTACCGCTTCATACGCACACAAATCATCCTTTGAGTCCCACAAAAAGCTACACCTGGACAAAGACCAGAAGCCGCACAAATGCACAGAATGCAATTATGGATCTTGGATAAAGCAACATTTTTACCGGCACATGCTACGCCATTCTGGGGAGAAATCCTTTGAGTGTCAAACATGTCAGAAGAGCTTTCGGACTAGGGATAATTTACGTCAACATCGCCTTGTTCACACCGGCGAACTCCCACACAAGTGTTCCCAGTGTAGCTTCAGATGCAACCAGTTGAGGAGTTTGCGAAGACATGAAGAAACACACAATGCAGTTGAACGCATCAAATGCACACACTGCAACAAAACATTTATCGGCAAAGGCAGCTTGCATTCCCATATGAAAAATTTTCACACAAAACGTAACCTTTTAGAAAATCAAAATATCTGTGTGTTTTGCGAGAACGGATTTTCGACCATTCAGAATCTTCGAAATCATACGCGAGTTCACACCAAAGAAAAACCTTACAATTGTGAACTTTGCGAAATGGAATTTAGCGCATCAGGGGACAAGAACCGACACATACGATGTTTACATACTAACGAGAAATCTGAAATTTGTGTTCACTGTGGCAAGCGCTTTTTCACAAAGTCTGATTTGCGGAGACATATCCTTACACATGGACAACGCGAGAAGTCCTTCGTATGTAACATTTGCGGAAAGCAGTTTATTCAAAAGGGCAGTCTCCAACGTCATTGCATGAAATTTCACAAAATCTGAAATAGAACCCCACACAAATTCAGTCTTATCAATTTCCATAGAATAATGTCAATTACATCATAGTTTTGCAACGAACTGACAAATGGAAAGATAAAAACGTGTAGGATAGCCATTCTGTGTGCGATATCACAAACAAACGACATGCAAAATAGTGTTATTTGACAACAGTTTCTTTGAATTTGCGGCTTTTTTTACAAATAGTGAAATTTAAAAAAATGCTTCCTTACATGGCACCATCGGGTCAGACATGTTCTATAGTTCGTATATCTGTTGACTTTTTCGCCACTCCACCGGAGTTTGGAGTAACAAGTTTTTCGCGTGCGGATACAGTTGTCAGGTACGCAAATTCCATGGCTAGCTATGAACATCCCCTCTTCGTCGTGTACACGCACAAAATCACGCTATATATGGGATAGTAATTTAGGTGAAATATTCTATGAAATGCAGTTCCAGTGCAAATGAAGGTAACTGGTTACAAATATTTAAAGATGGGAACGTCGAAAACCTAATCTTTACACCCATTTCGTTTTACATGGTCAGCTAGCTTAACTATATGTGGACAATGTGGTTGAGTGAATACAAATTTAATACATACAGTATACGTAAGTATAACTCTTTTAATTGTTGTGTTACGGAACGTCAGTGGGTATCAGACGCTGTTTGTGTACATGGCGGTTATTTAGAGCGTTTAATTTTTTTGACTGTAAAATCGTAAAATTTGAAAATATTAAAGTCAAATGGCGTGATCTGTTGAAGCAATATTATTGCATTAACATGATTATAAATGATTATTCGCTAATAGTTAGACATTATTGTAGCAATTAATAAATTTATGCTATCAAAACGTTGCCAGCATTCGTTGATGAGTATATACGCAATTTGCATCAAATCCGTCTAACCATTTGGCGTCAGTTACCCCAATCCATTGAAATGACTAAATTGCACTTTCATGTAATGTATTTTGATGCATTATTATTCATCAAATGCATATATTGAATTCATGGCATTGATGCTTTCACAGTTTACATCTTACTTTAAACATATTTTCTATAAAACTTGTTATTACATACAGGTACTAATACAACAATTGTGACGCCAAGCAAGATGTATTTATCTTATGTCCCGTAAGGAACATGATGATTTTATGGAAAACCGTTGGATAACATGCGTGATGAAACTATTCGTCAAACCTACCATTCATCTATCAGTTACATGCATACACACGTATAAATGCTGCCGCATCTACTATTGTCAAACTGCATCAAATGATTTACTTAAACTGGCGGCAATTGCTCGCTCATTTCAGTCACTCAAAGAGAAAGCATAATGTGTGATTCCAAGGATTGTGATCAAAGTTGTAAAAGTAAAGAAGGACTTAGATTTCACATTAATTCGAAACATTTGAAAATTCGACACAATTGTGAATCGTGTCAAAATGTTTTCACAACGAAACAAAGATTGGATATCCACATGCGCCTGCATAACGATGAACAGCCACTCAAATGCACTCACTGTATTGCTTCATACGCGGACAAATCATCCTTTTACAAGCACACAAAACTCCACCTGGACAAAGAGCTGAAGCCGCACAAATGTATTGAATGCAGTTATGGATTCTGGACAAAGTCGGAAATCAACAGGCACGTGCTTTGTCATACAGGTGAAAGGCCGTTTGAGTCTTCATCATGTAAGAAGGGGTTTCGACAACGGACACATTTAAATCAGCATCATCTTCTGCACACTGGCGAATTACCTCACAGATGTTCAACGTGTAGTTTCAGATGTAACAGATTGTCTGTTTTGCGTAGACATCAAGTAACGCACATTTCAATTGAAAGGATCAAATGCACACAGTGCGAGAATACATTTCTCGGCAATACTAATTTACGTTACCATATTAGTAATAATCACACAGAAGCAAAGCTATTAAAAAACCGGAATATATGTTTATTTTGCGAGAAAGGATTTTCAAGAAAGCATGCTCTGCAAAGTCATATATTTACTCATATAAAAGAAAACCCTCCTGATGTGAGATTTGTGAAATGGAGTTCAGCAGTGATTTGGCAAAGTCTCTTCACGTTAGAAGTCGACACACTAATGAAAAACCTGAAATGTGCATCAAGTGTGGAAAGCGCTTTTCCCTAAAATCAAGTTTGTGGAATCATCCTCGTACACATGAGAATAGCGAGACATCTTTTATATGCGACAATTGCGGAAAGCAGTACGTGTCAAAGCACAGTCTTCAACGTCATTGTTTAAAATTTCACAAAATCTGATCTACAAGGGCTAGAAAGTGCGGCTTTACTTATTGATATAAAAAATCGTCTATTACAAGTTTCGCGTTTGTAGAAAGAATTGGCGGATGACAATATATGAACGTGTGAGGCTGTCGTGCTTTCGCTTAGCTTAAGAACAAACAACAAAACGAAATACGCCAACCCTATTCATAAAAGGTGTTGTGCTCTTCCATATTTCATCACCAAAAATGGGAAGAATATGTAAGTATATACTTCATCAAATATAACAGCTGCCTTGTCATGTTGGGGAACAGAGTTTCCGTCTGTCTCCGACAGTTCACTTTCTAATTTACTATTATTTTCGATTAGTATGCAATCATTGCTGAATCGGTTCGGTTCATTGTTTGAATATATCGGTTCACAAAACCGAAGTAGGTGCTTATATAATCTATGCTCGCTATAACATGTTCAGACTTGCATCTTCCATATATTAACCGCCACTGAATAAAACATTTTGAAAGACTATGTAAACTACGCCTGCGTACAACCGTTGTTCTGTATTTTCAGTGCAGACAATTGCTGAGAAACTAACCACTTTCACCACGGTACGGGTACTAGAAGGGTCCATTATTACAACAACAATTTTGTAGTTTTACAAAGGTACACACATTCATGTATGCAGCTGTTGTTGACTTGCGTTTGTAAGTTAAATTATTGTTGCCACGTACTAACCGGCAAATGTTTAATGGAACGTTCGCAGGATAATACTACTCGGATAACTATGGTGAGCAACATTTTATTGCATACAAGAAGATACAATATTATTCAGTGATTGGTTTAATTTAGAAGTCAGTATTATCAAACTACACCTTTTCAGGTTACGAGTGTGAAAAAATAAACAAAAGTAAGAGGGCATATTATGTAATATTTATATATTATAATGTATAATGGCATATATATACGCGTGAACTACTCCTGCTTCTACTGGATGATGTTAATACCTTTGCCGCAGTGGTGTAAACTAATTAGTTCCGCGTTTGCACCACCCAAACAATAACAATTGGAAAACAATAATTACGTTCTGGGTTTTACTAGCATTTCATCACGCTCTCGAAACAATAGTCATGAATTGAACATAGTTCTGATATTATGATAATATCACAGATCTAGTACTTAAGGTTGGTTAAAAAGGAAAAATAAATATTAAGTAGAATTGATTACACCGTTCAAATCATTGAACGAGAAAACAAAATGTATGCTTGCCAGGAGTGCGATCGTAACTATAAAAGCAAAACGGGACTAAAACTCCATATCACCTCTAAGCATCTGAACATTCGACACAACTTCGAATTGTGCCAAAGTGTTTTTAAAACAAAACAAAACAAAGAGTGCCATATGCGCCTTCACACCAGAGAGCGGCCTTTCAAGTGTGCCACTTGCAATGCTTCATATGCAAGCGACTCGTCCTTGGAGGTGCACAGAAAGGTCCACCTTGATAAAGAACTGAGGCGACACAAATGCACTGAATGCAATTATGGATGTTGGTCAAAGTCCATGTTAAACAACCACATGCTACGTCATACCGGAGAGAAACCCTTTGAGTGCCAAACATGTATGACGAGATTTCAACGTCGGGATGGCTTAAATAGACATCAACTTGTCCACTCAGGTGAATTGCATCACCAGTGTTCCCAGTGTAGCTACAGATGTAACCTTGTGGGGAATTTGCGAAGACATCAGGATACACATAAAACAGTTCAACGTATACAATGCACATACTGCGACAAAACATTTCTAGGCAAAACAAATTTGGGTTCCCATATTAGGAACTATCACAACACAGCAAATAAATTACAAAAACAACATATCTTCGTGTTTTGCGAGAAAGCATTTTTAACAAAGCAGCATCGATATCGTCATATAGTAACTCACACGAAAGAAAATCCCTTCAGTTGTGGGCTTTGCGGAATGGAATTTAGCTTCTCCAGCGACAAGTTGCAACACATAAGGCGTCGACACACTAACGAGAGACCTGAAATGTGCATGAATTGTGGGAAACGCTTTGTCACAAAATCTGATTTGCGAAGACACGTCCGTATACATGAGAAACACGAGATGTCTTTCGAATGCAGTGTTTGCGAGAAGCGGTTTATTTCAAAGGATGGTCTTCAAAATCATTGTCTGAAATTTCATAAAATCTAAATCGGAAGTGGTAACAACTACGGTATTATGTAATTATTTTCAAGCAGGTTAAGCTCTCACGTCATGGTTGTAGAAAGAATGACCAAACGAAAAAATAGTTTCTAGTGTGGCCGTCATGCTTTGTCCATCTTCGCAAACAAGCGGACAAATATATTAATTCAGCCATAATCGCCCCGGATTCATCACCGTTGGATATTTTTGATCAAAAGCGGAAAATATATTTACTTATGTATTTGTTCAATTTCAAATTTGGACCCAAGGTTCTGCCATGTTCTACATAATATGTTATATATATTTGAGAAAGGGGTTATTGGTGTGTAACATGCGGAAGGGACTTCTACTATGCAACGAGAAGGTACAAACGCAATCGAAAATGCCACAACTCCGGAAATAACTAGTGACCATTGCGGTGGAACATTGCTAAAGTAACTGTACATTGTTTTTGCTCGTGTAAATCTAAACGAAACAGAACAAAACACATTTAAAAGATTCAAAATATTCATAGGATGAAGTAAAGTTTTTTGGTTAATGTTTAGTTAATAAAGGTAATAGTCCAAAATGTAAATGTATTTAAACTTGCTCGTGGAAAACTAAATGAAAATTAAGATATCCACTTTAAATATTACAATAGGTTTAGGCGGCATGAAACATTTTATTAATATTCAGCGCATAAAGTAACATTGCAAAATGTACATACTTATAAATTAAACTCATAGATATAACGTGTAATTCGGTAAGTTCATATTTAGTATTAAAATCTGTGCGACGAAGATAACTTCGTATCAAAACTTCCTTGCGATCGTAATAGGGTATGATATAATTAATATATCTCCACTTGAAGATCAAAGTAAATCGATTTCAGACAATTCATTATAGATTTTTCATCAAATACACACGAACCTTAAACAGCAAAATGTTTGTCGGGTCTCATAGACGCACTGAATATTCATCGTTACAAAGTCGTTAAAATTCATTCTATCTAGTAGCACGAAATAAAGGTTTAATACAGCTTTATGTGTTTTTGGAAGGCAGTGGTAGTGAAGCCGAGTTATAAGATTACATGTAATAAGTGAGTATGTCAGATAAGTGAGTACCTAGTTGATGATGTTTTGATTTCACTGAGTCTATACTTTCTGAACAGGCAACAAATATATATTGGTTTAAAGTACTATTGACTGAATATGCGAATTCTATTATGCTTTCATGTTATTTTTCCTAAACATTTGATATTATATAAACGTGACTGTGACATTTCGCACACATAATTTAGGCATTTCGTGATAACTTCAAGGAACGATTAAATAAGTATCCAATAAATTATAATCGCAGGTATATATGATCCAGATAGCATCATTTGTAGATTGGAGTAAAGGAAACATGAAAATACAACACAAGCAATCAATAAATCCAAACTTCTGGGGTTGTTTTAAACATTTAATATTATATACTGGGACGGAATATTGTAGCAAGTGTGATCTTCAGCAAGAAGTAAATGGAACCGGATCTATTGTGCTGGATACAGCTAATTTGTAATCCAAATAAACTTCAATTAATTATACGGTGACCTTCGTATAATGATCGAATGCATTGTTCATCTCAATCCCAAGAATATTTCATTGTTAATTATTACTTCATTAGTGTGTATTTGTATCTCAGATGCATGCATAGAACTGCATTTATTGTACGTTAAGCTGGTTTGCGGAGATGCTTGTAATAAAGTTATTATTTTGCATTTTCAGAGGTCGGCTCTTGGAATACCAATGCAAGCTTTTCAACGAATTTTCTGTTTGTGTTTGCATTAGTATCCTAAAATGCTTTAATTGAATGCTTTCCTTGGAACGTCCATTCTACATTCAACAAATTGTACTTACGTCCACTTATATACTTGAGTGTCTACCGCTACTGCTGAGTCAAAGCTTATCCCCTTTTGCATACACAGGATTGAACGTTATTGAGCGTTTGGTTTGCTTGGGCGTATTGGCATGTTTCGGTATATGTCCAGTTTATTTTCTGTAAAGTAATCATGTCATTTGACTTGTAGCGTTCCACATAATTCTTGTAAAATATTTTCTGAACTGAAGTACGTGACAGATTATGGTTTAATGAATCCAGCCGCATTTACCACTTGTTTTATTTTGCTATGATGTGCTGCAAGTAGGGCTGTGTAGTAAGGAGTATATGCCACGTTAATGAATTCAAATGCATGCCCCTTTCAAAGTTTAATTGAGAAATGCAAGCAAACCAAAATAACACTTACATATTCTGTATTGTATTAAATATGTGATCCAAGTATATGTAGTATCAGAGTACTCGAAAATGACATATGAATTCTCTGACTGGTTCCTAGTTATGATGACATACATGATGACAATACATTCAGATATACGTGATTGTAAGCTTAGGCAATCATGTCAACCATATTTTGAGTATAACGGACATGCTGAGTGAAACATTGTACAGCGATCGCCATAACCCATTCCATCGACGTTCGTTTGTATGAATGTATTGTTTAATATACACCAGTCGCGATATGGTTCTTAAGTAGAATCAAGGTAGAAATGAATATGTTCCTTTATTCAGTGTGTAACTTGTATTTTTCCGTGCGCACAGAGTTAGGTGTCAAGAAATTTTATCAAGTTCAGTGTTTATGACTTATCTCGTTTATCTAATTTACGTTGGTTTATGGTGAATCCAATATGGCGATCCATTGTCCTGTAGTTATAATATTATCGAACCGCAGTAGTTATTATTTAGTCGGTGAAACCGAACCACACCAATTCTGGTTAATCGGATAAGCAATTTGCCTTGAAAGTATTTATTGTACACGTGTTGATTCAAATGCCACTCTCAGTTAAAGTATCTGGAAGACTACGAACGTACTAATCCAGCAATATATATTACTTCGGCTTGTGCGCTATTACCAGTTTGCGTTTCTTTTCTATAATGGATCAAAAAGGGCTGTACAAAAATTGTCCGGAAATAATTGTTCCCGTCTTTGCGCATTTAAATCGTTTTGGGGAAACACAATTACTTGGAAATTATTGTAACCGGCATTATGTATGCCTTCCGCAAAGTTATTATACACTGAACACCGTTAACATATCAGTTCACATATTACTGACTTCAAAGCAATTACACGCAAGAGTTTCCGGAGTCGCCGTATCACATGAATTGTTTTGAAGAGAAAATATAATGCTTGCTTGTAAGGAATGTGACCGTAGTTTTAAAAGTAGATTTGGACTTGACTATCACGTCAACTCGCATCATCAAAAAATTCGACACAATTGCGAATTATGCCGAAAGCAATTCACAACGAAATTTTCATTGGAAGGCCACATGCGCCAGCATACAGGTGAGCGGCCATTCAAATGTGCAAACTGTAATGTGTCATATTCAGCCAAAGCATTCTTGGAGAATCACACAAGGCTCCATCAAAACAAAGAGCTGAAACCACACAAATGCAACGCATGTAATTATGAATGCAGCTCAAAGTCCAATTTAAGCACGCACATGTTATGCCATACAGGAGAAATGCCCTTTGAGTGTCAAATATGCATGAAGAGATTTCGACTTCGGACACATTTAAATCGACATAAATTTCTGCATACTGGGGAATTACCTCACAAATTTTCAAAATGTAGTTTCAGATGTAACCGTTTGGATAGTTTGCGTAGACATCAGGACACGCCCATTTCAATTAAAATAATCAAATGCACGCACTACGAGAAAACATTTCTCGGAAATTTCAATTTACGCTACCATATCAGGAATAATCATACAGAAACAAAGCCACCAAACATCGGAACATGTGTATGATTTGCTACAAGGGATTTTCAAGAAAGCATTGTCTACAAAATCATGTACTTACTCATATAAGAGAAAAGCCCTTCTGGTGTGATATTTGCGATAGGGAGTTCAGAAGCTCCGGGGCGAAGTCTATACACATAAGGTGTTGTCATACGAACGAAAAACCTGAAATGTGCGTCAGGTGTGGGAAGCACTTTTCAACAAAGACTAACTTGCGGAGTAATTGTCTTTCTCATGGAAAACGCGATAAGTCGTTTCTGTGCAACATTTGCGGAAATCGGTTTATTTAAAAGGACAGGATTAGATGTCACAGTTCGTGATTTCACAAAGGCTGAGCAGGAAGTGCCAGCAAAATTTGGTATTGTGTGTTTGTATATAATACAGTTTAATTAGAAAATATATGTTTGATAAAGGCTTTGGCCAGCCACCAATTTCTCACATGTTGCTGTAAATAAGTTTCCCATCTGACACATTCGCGAATACAGAACGATACTAATCTTCTCAATATTGGTTCAAGTTTTATTGTATTCACAACACAGGGAAAAGTACTTAAATAATATATTGTACATAAATAGCGGCAACGATCCTCCCATGCTCAAATTAATTTTGGAATGTATTTGCTTATCAAGTGATGGAGTATAATAATTTTATGTTGAATATATTTCTGATGAATGTATGCATTGTGGTTTTCAATTCTAAGTAACCATTAATGAAGTCATGTGAATCAAAGTTCATGGCCAAATTTTTAATTCGATGCATCATTTATTATAATTAAACATTTTTGCAAAATTATAGAAATTGCAATCGAATTAAGTTAATAAAAAGCTCTCCGTATTCAATTGAATACATACTAACAAGCAGAATGGAATACCATTAAGAATTATATGAGTCAGTTAACACTATTCATTTGAATGTGCATGTTGTATTTATGTTTTCGTGATTTCGACTTAAATTCAATTAGGTGCTTCAACTACAATTCAATTCACTGAAAGTGGGCAAATATTCAGGGCAAGCAGCGGCGGACGTATGCCAACTGGTAACGTATTTTCACAAACCTCATAGTATGTTATCAATTTACGCCGCTTTTACTTATGAACGGTGAATGATGTTACGCTTTCGAGGAATTAGTCGACAGTTGTTATACATACCTGCGGTAGCTTATTATTCACGTGTACATGTGTTCAACGTACATCATCGTTCATTGCGAGACATGAACGCATCAAGTGATCCTAGGCATATCGTAAGGGTTTACGGCTCTCAAAATGTTCCTTAAATATCTTGTCATGGAATGTTATTGTGAGAGAAATAGATTAGGATGATAATTAACAAATAACATATTCATACATATTTTGACATCAACGCCTTTACATGGCGTAATATTTAAACCAACCATCGCAAGTTCATGTCCATAAGGCACATCAAAGTCGACACCAAGATATTCAGTGTTTAAAATAAAGGCTAATTAACGATATGCAAAGCCTCATCATGGAGCAAGTAATGTCCAACATTGGTACGCTATACGGGACCACCATGTACCAAAAAAAGGTTTGTATAACATAAAAGATTTATCCTGCAAAGCCACAATGCAAATGTTACGTATACTACCAATACTATGTGCATACTGCCCAAACACAAAAGTAATGAATGTGCATAGAATGTATAGCTCGAAGCAACTACGAAGATAGAAGCTTACGTGTGCCTAACATGGAAGTCGTGGAACCTATCATTTGTTTGACATTAATGTGACTATGTCATCCCCGCTGCCATCATATATACAACTCAAGCATTTAGAGTGGTAAGTAGGAATCGTAATGGCGAATTGGCGAGTGGATTTATGTTGCATGTACAATTTGTAAGGTACACGCATAATGTAAAATATACAATGTAACGAAAAATGTAGTAGTATTTCGGCTGCATTGTTTTTATCCACCTGTTAGCACAATTTCTTGAAATTGAGTACATGTGGTTGGTACGGCAGAAGCAAAACACATTTCCCATGGAACGGTATGTCGGTATTAAGCAGAGAATGTGATCTTCACCATCCGTACAATTAGCGCGTAATGCATTTTACCATTTCCACATTGTGTTGACGTTTAGCTTGATTTTATTATTTCTCTCCCACTGCTTCCGTTCGGCAGCACATATTTATGTCAAGGTTTGTGAGATAGCAGGGTTTGTTTTCATTGCTCAAATCAACACGATCGATTTTAATGTTTTAATAGGGAATGTTTGTCGTCCTTTAGTTGCAAGCCCGGCGAAAACGGTACACGCTATTCTATTTACAAGTCAATAATAGCCAATAAATACAGTCGTCACACATGGTTAATTGCTTCAATTAAAAGACTAAAACTTGGATTTTGGACATGGTGGTTAAAATGTTAAAATTAGTGAATTAATTTGAGTGTCTGAGAGAGAACGACGGTTTCCAACCCACTTAGTCGTAAACAAGATCGATTTCAAACTATGTTTCGGATTGCTATTTAGGTGAACGATTTTAAGAATTGCATGCTTATTACAATTAATGGAATGCAGGTGCAAGTATATCAACGTGGAGTCGTTAAACCGTGCAAGTACAAGTCTCAGTGCAAACCGTTACATTTATTTTAGTCGTTTATAGTCAGCTAACTTAAAAGTTGGAGAACAATGTGGTTGAGTGTTTACAAAACTAGTGCGTACAGTTTAACTAGCGGTAACACGTTCTAAGTGCTGTACCAAGAAAGGCCAGTACTTTCCAGATGTTATTTCTGCGCAAAACGATTATTTAGAACGTTTAAACTGTTTGGTTATAAATTTATAAAATTTGAAACCATCAAGTACTCAAGTTAGATGATGTGATTCGTTGAATCTCCAACTATTACAGAAAATTATACTACCAAAAAGTCAATTTCCTCCGGTACGTAACGTCATTCCATTTGAAAGGAATCGGCGATGTTTACGTGCAACATTTGTAATAGAAACTACAAACATTACACTGGACTCTGGCGTCATAAAAAGTCCATACATGAGGGAGTAAGATATACATGCAGACTGTGTGATCATGTTTCCACAACCAAGTCTGGCTTGGAAATACACTTACGATTACACACAGGCGAACTACCTTACAAATGTAAGGTCTGTCCACAGTCGTTCCCGTCAAAGAAGTCACTGAACAACCATTTCAGACACCACTTGGGCGCTGCCGGAAGACCACATATTTGCTCAGTATGTAAATCTGGGTTTTTAAGAAAATCTGATTTAAAAAGTCATGTGAGGTGTCACAACGGAGAAAAGCGTTTCGTTTGTCATACATGTGAAAAGCCATTTAGGACTTTGGCTCACATGAAAAGACATGAACTGGTGCATACTGTGGAACGACATCATAAATGTTCCACATGCAGCAGCGCTTTTAAATCTGAAACCAGTTTGAAGAAACATATGCAAACGCACAACGCGGTTCAAAAAGTCAAGTGCACGCGTTGCAACAACATGCTAAGCAGCGAGGACAGCTTAAAAGAACACATGAGAAGGTTCCATTCAAATGGAGGCGTGCGGATTAGGAATTACACATGTACATTTTGCGAGAACGGATTCTATACTAAATATGAACTGCACGGACACATTCTGGTTCACACAAAAGAAAAGCCGTTCAGTTGTGATCTGTGTGGAGTCCCTTTCAGGACTTCTACATTAAAGATGTTTCACACCAGACGTTGGCATACAATGGAGAAACCTGAGAAATGCGAGCAATGTGGAAAACGATTTCTCGAAAAATCACAGCACAAAAAGCACCTTCTCATACATGGAAAGAGGAAAATACATCCGTGTGGAGAATGCGGAAAATGTTTTCTGTCGAAGCCGGGACTTCAAGATCACCACATCCGGGTGCACACAAATCGAGAACAAGCGACACGATTTAACTGTTTGTTTTGTGAAAAAGGTTACATCAGGCAAAGCGAGTGTTGGAGTCATGTACGCAGTCATATTGACGAAAGGCCCTACGGTTGCGAACTATGCGGTAAAGAGTACTATAATATAGCACACAAGAATCGACATTTACAATCTCATAGAACCTAAGCGAAGTTGAATTCGAATACATAATTTCAGGAACATGACCGCAAGTATTGCGAAAGGGTGTTAGTTGATATTATGTACAAAAAGTTATTCGTTGTTGGTTCTCCCCATAGACCATACGTACGTATATAGTTTTTAATTGTTGAAGTTTTATTTTCATTGCACGTTTCTGCACCACCCAAAATATGGAAATCAGATAGCAATGATTCAAACAAATTTAGTTTTGATAGCAAATATACGAAAAAGTTCTGTATAAGCTTATACATTTTGGTGTAGCCATAATTGACTAAAAAGTAAGTAAACCTGTTAGTAAAAAAGTTATTAAGTTTATATACTGATTAAGTAAACAATATGTACGTTTCCATTTAGCGTCTTTCGTATGCGTTGTTAGTTTAACAATTACATACTGTAAACTTATAGCATTGTACATTATTAGTTCAGTTTGCGTCATCAATGACAACCATTCAGCGCATGCGCGTGGATGGATGGCTTCCATTTTGAATGCGCAGAGGATTCATACGTTCATCAAAAACACTACATGTAATAAGAATAGCATTAGCTATCTGCTTATATATAATTTGTGATACAATTCTTTGCAAGCAATGTACTGTTCCGGACTAATGGATATAGTTTAACGTGAGCTAAGCACTGCACAAAAAGGTAGGTTGCTGTTCATAATAAAATGTCAGGATTCTGTGCTGAATATACAATAAAAGTTGAATTAATTAACTTGCAAAATTTTCTGCTTCAATTAGCGTCATTCATTGTAATAATCCCATTAAACTTTCGTACAATGTAATTTTATATACTATATTCACAAATATCATCTCAAATTGTGTATACATTGCAAAGTGTTACTATCACGGCACACGAAAGAAATTTGGTTTTCAATTGACGGGTGTTTTCATTCAACATTTGTAACAAAAAATTACAACTCCGAACCAATACTGCAATTTGGTATTTAGTCATTTCCTGGGAAACTTCGATACGCACGAAAATTGTGTAACGTATATTATCAAGGAAAATTAGCAACTACAGATGATGCTTGATACTGGGATGATTGACGTTATTTGTATTCCTTGACACATACCTTGGGTCAAGTGATGTTTGTTAAATAATTTCAGCACTGCTCATAAATAAAGACCGCCATGAATGTTTAAATTATCAATAATAATATCCAAATATACGTGCCAATGTTTATGACTCCATTTAAAAAGACTATTTCATGCTTATACTCATGTTCGAGCATTGGGTATTCGAAACGTGTAATCGGGTCTGTGTTCGCACGAAACAATACTTGGCCGCTTGTACAGATGCATTATTTATGTGCACATACCTTCATCATTGTCCGTAAAAACATACTAACTCTATATTTATAACCAAGCCCAGGCCCACCGTTTCTCATAAACACAGTCTACCGAGAAAACATTTTTACTGCAAGGTATCGACTGCACACATAACTAAATACAAGTATACATAGCAAACAGTTTGTGATCAGGTACATTCATTTTTCCAACAGAATAATACATATGTCATGTACACCCCGGGATTAAATGATGAAGCGCATGATTTCTACTCATATGGAAACTATTATGAAGTACATTGAGCGAATAAGGCAGGTACAAATATATAAATACAATAACTCAGTCAACGCCAGCAATTACACGTATTCAGTTTTACGTTACAAGCTACCTTAACAGTATGCGTACACGTTCGATCAACAGAGTAGGTAATGTGTAGAATTTTATAAATGATGACACTTCAATTCATGAGCTGATGCTTAGGCATTTGAAGTAGGCAGCCATGTTTGGAGTAGAACATGTATTGTGTTTATTCCATTATACTTCGTTCGTTCATGTTTAAATTCAATAAAAAATGTATGTAGAACTCTTGCGTGATATTTTATAAAATGTGAAAACTTATATACACCGTCAACTCAAATGTAACTTTCAGATTTGCAACAAATTAAAACTGTTCTTTTTCCCAATGTGCATTCCTTACTCTTGATCTACGGAATTCGCTGAAATTCCTTTACTGATGTTGTCCGACCAAGCTAAAAAATACGTGACAGCATATAAGTGGGTGAATGAAGCTGTATTTACCACATATTATATTTCCCCACAAGGTACTATAAGCAGTATTGTCAAGAAAGTAGAAATCATATTATATTTCATATCATGCAATGCAAATACATATGCGCATTAATGTTTAACTGTGAAACCCAAGCTCATGAGAAAACTCGCCTTTAATATTCCCTACTATATTAAACCGGTACTATCTCCATATTATGCAACCAGATTCCTAGAGCACCAATGCAACAATATTCAATCATGTTCACAGTAATTTTAGCATGGCACAAAACATTAAGGCGAGGCAGCTATTTCACAGCTGAAGTCTTCTTGTTAGCCAAGATTGGAAGCCACGTAAACATTGGCATGATGGAACGCTACGACACGATATATTGACTTATATATTGACTTGATTGTTTATGACGGTAGGGTTCATAATTAAATTAGTTCATTATGATATATACCTTAGCAAGTATCTCGTCGCATAGTGTGTGATACAATTATTATTGGATGACGCTATTTTAAAATGTGCAAAAGTGGCAGGGTGAACCAAGTAACTGGGCGGTTTATTGTTTATTTCTTATCTTGTCAATGGGGATCTGTATGCTTAACTACTTTGCATCCATTTAAGGACAAGGCAATGTGCTTTCAAGGCAGCACATCAATTTCCGTTTGCCGTTTAAAAGGCTGTTAAGGTATTAAAAACAGATTACACGTCGCCAATGGAACTGTCATGGGAAATTACAGATTTGACAACCCAACACAAAAACAGGAATTGCAGGACGCAATTCTTCCTCTTTCCGCCCGGGATCTGAACGGATTCTATTTGAATTATCTTTGATAATTAATTACTAGGAAACGGTTGGGTGGTAGAACTCAATAGTTCGTTAACATCATTGCATATCCGCTGAATCAGGTAGAATATTCTATACTCAACAGCAATGTTTCTCAACTTAACCCAATAAACGCTAACGAACAAGCCATTGCTCATTCTCAGGATACAATGCAACAACTCATTACAGGGGAAATATTTCTGAACAAATGTATTGATGCCGTGTTGTTTGCTGATCGAGGTTTCATATTAATAAATGCTGCTGCACGAATGTAATCGAGAAGGTAGTCTCAACCAAACATTCGTGTCATATTACTACATAGTAAAAAGGACGCGTCGGTCTCCAAGTTCTCGTACAACTAGATATGTTCAACAATAATATACATTAGACAAACGAAACAGTACCGCATGTGTGCACCCGATAATATGTGTTCTGAACCTTGATCACTCGTATCTAATATAAGAAAGCTTCAACAACTACGGCGATTACACAGTCTAACTATTCCTTGCAGTGTAGCAATGAAGCCGTAGTCTAGCTCAGGGTTAGGTAGCTGCATCTACACTAATTTCAACAAGTCGTTTCAGCATCGGGAATGGCGGAATATAACAATGTCAAGGCGAGTGTTATGGTAGTTGGTTTGTTCAGTTACACGAATGGATATTTCCTAACACATACTGAGTAGCGACTGGTGCGTACGTCGCTCTACATTAGCATCTCTATCCAGCATGTGTGACAACCTAATGGGTCCTTATTTCTCTTAAACCCCCATGGAAATGCCGTGATAAGTTCGTTAACATTAGAAGTGTTGACTACATCCTATTTTGCAACGTCAACTTCAACAACAAATTAGTTATTATTTTTTATTCCACGTGTGTAAATTCATAAGTACGCTTTTGAAATAGTTTCGTCGAAACAGTTTTGAAATACGGTAGTTTCGTCACTGTTAGCCAATGTCTACTACATTATTTAACTTTTTGATTCTGCGTCATTTGAAAGAAATTGTCAGAAAAACACATATTTCCGTGCAGGATTTGTTCCAGAACCTACCAATCAACAAGTGCCTTGAGGCAGCATGTCAAACATCTTCACGATGGGATTGGACATGTTTGCAACATGTGTGATAAGGGCTTTGCATTCAAAAGTAACCTAGAAAGACACATGAGGCTGTATACAGGCGAACGACCATTCAAGTGCAATAATTGCCAAAAATCGTATACCTTAAGTTCAAACTTGAATCAGCACATGAAGAGCCATTTGGGCAAAACTCACAAATGTTCATTCTGCAAGTATACTTGTGTATTAGTTTGGCAAATGAAGAGACATATGACGATGCATACGGGTGAGAAACCGTACAAGTGCTCAATATGCAGTTACAAATGTGCAGCTAAATGGAATTTATCCAGACACAAGCGAACTCACCGCAATCAAAATTTTATTAAGTGTCCACTCTGCTACAAGGGGTTGTCCAGCCGCAAGACATTAAATTGCCATATTAAGGCGTTTCATTCTGCCGGAGAGTTTCGTGAACGCAATTATGCGTGCATTTTCTGTCCGAAGTCGTACTATAAGCAACTCGATCTGTTCCAGCACCTTCATTCGCACACAAATGAAAAAGCATACAGTTGTGATGTTTGTGAAATGGAATTCAACAATTCAAGTAACAGAAATATGCACATTAGACTCTGTCACACCAACGAAAGACCTGAGTTCTGTGGCATTTGTGGAAGTCGATTTGGAAACAAATCGCATTTGAATGCCCATTTAGTGATTCACAAAATCTCTGAGTGTCGCACGCAGTGGAAGGGACTACGACGCTCCAAAGCCGGTTCTAACACGGATATGAGAAAAGTACAACCATCTCATGGGAGACTTGTAACATTTTGTTGCATATTTTGCGCAAAGCCGCACCTATGCAGACGAGAATATGAGGGCCACCTTCGTGTACATATTGGTGAAAGGGTTTACAATTGCGATAAATGCGGAAGCGATTTTTACTATGCATCGACCAGGAACAATCACATTAGAAAATTTCACAACTCCGGAAATAACTAGTTATAATCTTGGTGCAACCTGGTTAAAGATATTGTGCATATTTTTGTTGATGGAAATTAAAATTTAGGGACCACCAATAAATATTACAATAAGTTAAGTTGGAGATGAGATTTTCTCGTTAATGTTATTGTGAGGCATGAGCATGGCTCATATATAAGTGCAATTAAATGGTTTTACTTTATACCTTGCCAGTAATATAAAAGTTATTTTTAAATGAAACTATGTATGAAGAAAATAAGTCAGTTTTATAGCTGGTTTTAAATTATAGTAGAACATGTAATGTATTCGGTGAAATATGTTTAGATGTGTATGCATTCGAATTCATCAAATTATGGAGTAATGTTGCTTCCACCGTGAGTAATTTCTCACCCATACATTGTATTATATTTCGTTCTGTGTCAATATAAATACCGTAATTATAATAACCGTTTCCTAATAGAATTATACCTTGTCCAATTATATGCGTTTGAAGCATTTCGTGGTGGAGAATCCAAATAATGGCTTATTTGATCATTACGGAGGTAAATTTCTTCTGACTGAATGTGGTTAAGTATCATGGGTATCCAGCAATGCCTTGTATGAACGATCCATTTATTCGGTTTTTAATGCAATTTATTTTTGATAGTTTGCAGTGCATCGTACGTAAAATGTAATTAAATATAGTCAGTTTTCGACAAAATGGCGAAAGCGGGAGATTTGTGTTAATATTACAATGCATCATTCAATATTTTCATTTCATTGGTTTCATTTCATTTGTTGAATTCATTTGTTTCGTTTAC
This sequence comes from Sinella curviseta, assembly GCA_004115045.4. Lineage (NCBI taxonomy): Eukaryota > Metazoa > Arthropoda > Collembola > Entomobryomorpha > Entomobryidae > Sinella > Sinella curviseta. The sequence continues at coordinate 36,838,523 of CM023202.3, read as the reverse complement.
AAAATATACTTCTAACATAACCGCGTTGAATTTGGCCCCGCGGACTCACGTAGTAAAGAAATATCAAGTGATATTTCTCTTAGATGCAATGAAACATTGTACAAAAGCAATACCATACAAGTGTATTGCATATTTTGAAATTTATTGGAATGTTACGCCACTCTGAGGAAGTAATAGTTGTGGGTTTAAGGCATTGTAGCATGCAGAGACTTGGTTGCGGAATGAATAGTTTGGGTGAGCCATTTCGTAACGGTATCCATGCATTGTCCTGTTACTAGAAATTTGGCAACATGTTGTAGAGTGCATGAGAGTTTTTTTTGTAATATCCGTTTATGCTTTAGTACTACTGAAATCATCAGGCAGAAAGAGTATCTCGCGGTTCATTTCTGACAAATCTGAACAAGGTAGTGGGTTTATTACCCTTAGAGCTCATGCCTTGACCACTTTTCTCTGTGATGCAGCCGCGGTTCCGATAGGAGTGTTATGGGGGCCTCTAGATATGTGTTTTGGATATAGTACGTCGTACTATATGTCATGCTATGGCAAGCGTATGTTTGTGTCATATTATGCCTTAACCAAGTAACACTAGCTCAGGTTCAGACGTTCCTTACCTTGATGAATTGATAATCACGATGTGTAGTACAAGAGCATTTAAAACCAATTTTCAATTTCTGTACCGTCCACCAAATTGATACGGCAGATAATATAGAGACATTAGCATTGAGGTTCAGGTTCACAATGTTAACGTTCTTTTGTTGGTTTCGCTTTTGAAGCCACGTACAACCTGTTATTAGCATAGTGGTTCGTACGCTCGAAAAAAATGCACACTCTTCATGAAAATATATGTGATTAGTAAATAGAACAAGTAATCTTTACATCCAAAATTATCATTAAAAGGTACAACACAGCAAATGCATTATACCATTTCCACATTGTGCTACATGTATGCCTGGTTTCAACAATATTTGTGCACTGCTATATTTCGGGGGTAGATATTGTTTGTTAATGACACTGAGTTAAAAAGGACAATTCTGACTGCTGAATTAGACCCCATACGTTTCAATGCTTATCTGTGGGAACCTAGTCATTAACTTCCAGGATCATTAAGGACAGTAGCAGTGACTCCATTTACAAGCTAATAAAGCAGTAGTTATATTGCTGTTCTCAAGCATAAGCAGTCACATTGAGCACAGATTTAACACAAAACCGACATTGTGGAGGCATCTGGTTACGTATAGGAAGCACGAGAGGACCTACGTATGCGCAGAAGTGGGTTTCTTTTAAATTATAGTTATCAACGTCATTGGTTGAGATGTCGATTACGCGGTCAGACGTAAGCAAAATAAGTTTTCTGGAAAGGGACAAGTGTTTTTAATTAGCCAGTGACCAAATAGTTGTGCTTAAGAGTGTAACGTATTTTCACATCGTTACAAGTACCGCGATTTCCACTTGTACTCATGATACGTCCCTTGCATGTTGGATATTTTACAAATATTACTGAATAACACTATTTATATACCTATTAGAAGGAATATTATAAACGGTCTTCCCTCAGCCTAATTAAGCTTGTGAAAAGCTCTTTCTGATTCACCGAATTTCAGAGTAATTGAGTCATCATCAGGAGTTCTTTTCTTATTTGTATAGATTATTTTGCGTAAATAATTGGTATTCATTAACGAAGTTATGGAAATTTTGACATTGCTAATATGATCATCAATTATTATATTATTATGTCATTTTCAATTACGGTTGATGCATTTAGTTTGTGTAAGTGAAGTTAATCATTTACTTGTACTGGAGATGTTGGGCACTTATTTTTATTATTTCCTTTAAATCCTCATTTTAGGCAAATACTATAGTTAAATAAGTTAAGAATGCATGCGTCCTATATTATTACATGCAAGAAAGGGCGCGCCAGTCTCTGAGACATTGTACTACTACACACGCTAAAGCACAATCTATTTAAAACGTAGGAATAGGTAGAGAGCATGAATTTGTCTGATAAAGTGCGTTTAACACAACATATTTATTCTACTTCGAGGGCTGTAGCAGGTGCAGACAGAATTAGTATATGGCACGGCTTATCTTGTGACATATATGTTGAAAGTCACGTACAAACGGACGCCTGCATTTTTGTACGTGCACCAAAGCACGTCATGCCAACGTGATTGTGTATAATGTATTGTTTAAAATAAGTTCTCCGCGATAGCTGGCTTGACAACCTAACAAATACATCACAACAGAGTATATTTGATCCTTTCAAATTTGCGTCGCTTGTATTAACATTAGGTGTTTGCGGTCCCCTGTAACATATATGTTTTATTTCCAAAAAGTGTCATATTTTTAATTTATTTTAACACTCTAATGTTTATTGTATATTTCGTCTATCTAACTGTCGATGGTTTACAGTGAAACGCTAATAACAAATGTGTAGCACCAATACATTGCCCGACAGTTTTGAAAATTGAAAATCAAATATACCAAACCAAAAAAAGTTTTCTTACTCGTATAAGCATTTGTCCGTCAAAGAATTCCGTTTCACAATAACATATCAGATGAAACGAGTAATTACATCATATGTTTGTTTCATCACCATCATCATCACATCATCAATTACATTTGTTTACGATAAAGTGTTTATAAAGGTGGTTCCGAAATAGTAATTTCCCCGATCTAGGGCATGTAACTACTTTCGGGAAAACATAATAACCAACATAGTTCTACATGTATTGAGTATGTCTACCAAAAATATTAGACATTGAATTCCGTCCACATATCAGAACAGTATTGCTGACTTCAGAATAAGTATACAAAAACAGCTTATTGAATTTCAGGCATCGCATTTAAACTTTTACGAGAAATCAGAATGTTTGTCTGCAAGGAATGTGATCGAAATTATAAAACCAGATATGGACTTACGCAGCACGTCAACTCACGTCATAAGAACATTCTACACAATTGTGCGCTATGCCAAAATGTTTTTACAACAAAACAGAACTTGGAGAACCACATGCGACTTCACACCGGTGAGCGGCCTTTCAACTGCACCAGCTGCACAGCTTCATTCGTTAACAAATCACACTAAGAGGTTCACAAGAAGACACACCTGAACAAAGACCTGAAACCGCACAACTGTACTGAATGCAATTATGGATCTTGGACAATGTCAAACTTAAGAAAGCACATGAGATGCCATATCGGAGAGATGTCATTTGAGTGCAAAATATGCCAGAAGCGATTCCGAACTGGGACGAATTTAAATCGGCATCAACTAGTGCACAGTCACGAACTACCTCACAAATGTTCCCTTTGCAGCTTCAGTACTAAATATTTGGCGAATTTGCGGACACACCAGGAGACACATACTAGAGTTGAGCGGATTAAGTGCACACACTGCGAGAAAACATTCCTCGGAAGAACCAGTCTACGTACCCATATTCGGAACTTGCACAAAAAACCAAAATTAATAGAAAGTCAAAATATATGTGTTTTGTGAGATGGGATTTTCAACAAAGTATAATCTGCAGAAGCATCTGACTGTTCACACAAAAGAAAAGTCGTTCAGTTGTGTGCTGTGCCGAAAGGAATTTGGTTTTGCAAAGTCGATGAACCAGCACATAATGAGTCGCCACACTAACGAGAAACCAGAAAAGTGCCCCCAATGTGAGAAACGCTTGTCCACAAAAGCTGGATTGCGGAGTCATCTCCGTAAACATGGAGTACGCGAGAAATCTTTCCTGTGCAACATTTGTGGAAAGGGATTTATTTCACAGAGCAATCTTCGATGTCATTGCAGCAGATTCCACAGAAACTGAGATAGAATGCGATCTGGTTCAATTACATGGAAAACCTGGAAGTACAATATTCATCCTTGTGAAGCGATCAAGCAAGCATGTGTTAGCTGTGAGGCTGCAATGCTTCCGTTCATATATAAAACAACAAAGCATTATACTTGAATTATCTTCCCAAAATAGTTGCCAATGTAGGATATGTTTGTACAAAAAAGAGAAGAGACGTTTAAACATCCATTTGTTGTTATGAAACCAAAATGGCTGCGTTGTTCTGTTAGCCTTTGAATATAGTAATTTTTTGAGTAATTGGGATTCCGCCTGTAGAAATTTCTAATTTTCATTTACAATATTTGTATATTTATTGCCAATGAAAAAATGCAATTGTACATAAAAAGTACGCAAATGTAGTTCTTTGTACCCAAATCATTAACTTTTGTGGTATTTCGTAGTAACAAATTAAATCAAATTTTACATGTATTTTTTACAAGATGCTTATGTGGGTACGGATCATTGGTTGCCAGGGAAATCTCCATGGATGGTATGACTTTCAGGTTTTCATATTCCAATTCATTGCCAGTATTCTTGTTCCATGGACATAGTTGAATGTACTATAGAGCGTAGGTAACAGTTTTCATTGATATGTAATCACATGCATGTAATTAATTCTTATTTGAATGAATGGAATAATTAGTGTATTAAACAATAAACAATTGAGCTGTTATAAAAATATTCACAAATGGTATTGGTTGCTAGCTTCTTTGCTCTTTATGAGGTGATTAATGTCTAGTTTGAATTAATAGATAAACAAATCTTCAGCAGTAACGTAACACACTTATGAATTCAAATTCATAAAATTTATTGATTCGTATGGACTAGCAATCACATTACATACATTTCGAAATCGCCGAGTCATTGTAGTTCGATGAACCTATTTTCTTTAATTGGTACTTTAATGTAACAGATTCAACTAATTTATGACATCAATGCATTTAGGTGCGTGGAATCAATGCTTGGTGCAATAGCGGACATAACATCTTAATTCCATCGAAGAGTAGGGAATTCGGTTATTCTGGGATGCGGCTCTCTATATGTAGGTCGACAAAAATTGATAATATCCACCTTAAATCCTGGTTGTATAACACTATTCAAATCGGTAAATGCTATAAAAGACTAAATAAAATATCTGACTGACAAAATTTTTTATTCTATCGTATGCCAAGCTCTTGTTTTTTAGTATATTCTGCACTCTTCCACTTTTATTCGTTATGGTACACAGCTACATCAGAGGCAAATCATCTGTCCATCCACTTCGCCATACACAAGATTGGATGCTGTTGAAAAACTAGCACGGTTAAGTGCATTGGTACTTATATTACAGGATCTGTGCATTTGTTGTCTGACAGGTAATAACGACATATAACATGCGTGCATGCAGCAATCCGGTTGCATGTTATTTTAACTTTTCACATAACCTTAAGGCAGAGGCAATTGTATTTCACAACTCAGGTCCTCCTGTGACCAACATGTTCAAAGGAACGTGCACACTGAAAGTTGGACTGTGGATCGTTTACTAGAACATGCAGTGTTGACTTGGTAATGTCTAAATGTATTGCTTAAAATAAAGTATCCTTGATGTTTGGCTTACCATTTTTCAATTATCTCGTCACACAATGTATGTGAACCTTTCGCCATTCCGTTTTATATATGTGTTTATATTACGGCTTTCTGGTCCTCTGATTCGTATGTACATATTTTATTGAAACAAGTTGTTAACGTGATGTATTTTAACAGTTGATTGTTTATTGTTTTTCACGTTTATCTATTTTTTGATGATTGACAGTGTCGCACCACCAACGAATGTGGAACACGAATACCTTGCTCAATAGTAGTAAAAATCAAAAATACCAAACCACGGCAATTTGACTTAAACCATAAGCACTTGATCGTGAAACTATTTATTGTCAGAGTGCCAACCCACTTGTTACTTGCAATTCAAAAATCTGGATGGAAAGCAAAGCAATACTACCCCAATAAGTAATGCCGCCGGTAGCTGTTTTGGCAATCATCTTTACAAAACTGCTGCAGAAATGATGTGTTTCCTGTTTGGACAGATAACTACTTTTAAGAAGACCGAGTCACCGACTTATGTTCCCTAGCATTATATATATCTTCCAACGACATTTCATTCATCAAACATCGTTCACGAATCAGTTCACTTCTCACTGGTTTCAAAGCAAATATATACAAACAGTTTACGGAATCGCAAGCATCACAGTAAAGGCGAAACAAAAGATCGGAATGTTTACTTGTAAGGAATGTGACCGTAATTATAAAACCAAATGGGGACTTTGGAAACAAACATCAATTCACATCATACGAAAATTCTACACAAATGCGAATTATGTCAAAAGGAATTAAAAACGAAAGAAGGATTGGTGAGCCACATGTTGCTTCATACCGGTGAGCGGCCCTTCAAATGCACAAGCGGTATTGCATCATATGCAAATCAATCATCACTTAACAAACACAAAATGACTCACCTGGGTAGAGATCTAAAGCCCAACAAATGTACTGAATGTAATTATCGGTCTTGGTCAAAGTCAGCCCTAAATAAGCACATGTTATGTCATACCGGAGAGAGGCCCTTTGAGTGCACAACATGTTTGAAGCGGTTTATGACTCGGAGTTGTTTAAATCGGCATCAACTGGTACACACAGATGAACGACCTCACAAGTGTTCTCAGTGCTCCTACAGAAGTAACCGGTTGGTATATTTACGGACCCACCAAGCTATACAATCAGAAGTTGAACGGATCAATTGCACATACTATGAAAAAAGATTTCTTGACAAAAAGAGTTTAAATGCACATATAACTTATTATCATAAACAATCCAAACCATTGGGGAACGAAAATGCATGTGTGTTTTGCGGGAAAACTTTCTCCAGAAAGTGCTCACTACAACTCCATATGTTTGTTCACACAAAGGAAAAGCCTTTCAGTTGTGAGCTGTGCGGAATGGAATTTAGCTACAAAGGAGACAAGTTTAAACACATAAGATGTCGCCATACAAATGAGAAACCTGAAATATGCGTCCAATGTGGGAAAGGGTTTTGAAGAAAGTCTCATTTGCAGAGGCATCTGCGTACACATGAGAAAATAGGTTTGCGTGAGCAACATTTGCGCAAATCTATTTCTTTAAAACATCGGTCTTGAAAGTATTTTTTTTTCGATTTCACAATAATTGATGTGGAAGCGCTAACAGTACGATCTTATATATTTATGTACGCAAACTTTTAGTGTCAGATTCAAGTTTATATAATGAACTGACTAACGACAAATTGTCGCGAGTGATGTTGCAAACTTTTGTACTATCTCCCAAACAATGGACAAAACAGTATGCGTCTATTCCAATCATAAATGTTTCTGGTTAGATAGTTTTATCCAAGAGTTGAAATGATATGGGAACAAATATTTTCATTAATAGACCAACGGTACTGTAATGTATTTTTTTTAAATTTCGTATGTCTGTGTTTTAGTACTAGAGTCTCCTGCGACAGAAATATGTTACCATCACTTACTATTAATTATAATATAACCACTATTGCAGTTGTACATAATCTAAATTTTCTGATAGAGTTGTGGTGTTCTAAGTAATTGACGTTTGAAAAATTTTGTATTCAGAATGTAAAGAATCGTTTTGAGTTTTGAAAGAGTATCAATTCCTTCTGACTAATGCAGTATTGGTAACCATTATTCCCTGTGTTAGGCATCTGATTATTTCGAATTAGTACACAGATTTATTGGAAGTTGTTTGTTCAGTATAATCTACATAAATATAATTATGTATGACCTAATATTTTGATAACATTGTACAATGCAGTATGTTGGTATTAATAACAAATTAAACTATTCAGTGTTGAATATATAATGACTAGCTGAATCAAGTAGCATAAAAAATATTTCTGCGACAGTTAACACCATTCATCGCACTTCTATGGCACATAATTAGACGTATTATTTTTGCACACAAATACGCTGCAGTTGAAGCAGTACATTGGCGTATATTACGTTTAGATTAAACGCATATCGCTAAAACTCACGCATGCAATTATAACAGTTGGAAAGATTTTCTGGAAGCACCATCGAACAGTTGTACACATATTCAAGCTATTAGTACGCAAAGGACCTCCAGCTCACTCGGGGGAATATACAGGGAATGCGTCGTTCGATGCGTGCGTTTAAGGTTACATACATCTACTACATATAAAGTGAATAAATCCTACATCTTGAATATTTCCATCAATACTGGATGATATGGTAAACTCAAAACTACTGGTTCTACTATATTATGGCATCACTTACAAATGCACAGATTTGAATTTGTTTATCCCAGCCAAGGGAGAGTATTAACACGACCGTATGTTCTTCATGTCCACTTTTGAGGCGCACACATTTTATTTAAGACAGGGTCTGTGCTAATTCATTGCTTCGCATTATAATATTAAATATACATATAGTGTAGGACCACTTTGGAAGGGTAAGAATGCGTGATAAAGTATCCAGCTACTTTACATTAAAAACATTAATATTCGCCTTGGCTTTCTTCATTATGCTTGTTGGTTTGCTAAAAGGTAGCTTTTACAAAGCTACACATTGGCAAACACCATTATACTAGCATTCAGTCGAAATTATATGATATTCAGTATCGAAACAAGTCTCGCGGCAATTGTACTCCGTATACGTGTTTCCGTTACTGAATCTTCACCATGACCGAAAGCAGAATCTGGTGAAAGCAGCCAGACCAAAAGGATAGCTAGTGGAACTATTTTTTTCTGCTTCCTTCTATCCTTGTGAAACTCGCAATGTAATGTAATTTGGTCGTTTGTCGTACACCGGTTTTACTTCAAAACAATAAAAATCATTTTACATACCCAGCAAGAACGACACAACGCTGTGTGGATGAGTAATGTGTTGGGTTGACAGCCGCAAAGTTGCCGTTTACGGAATCGGGAGAGCAGGAAGTTGTACTCATTGAACCAGTTCCCTTTCTTCAACAGCTTAGAGAAAACCGTTATTATGGAAGCTTACATGCAAAGGCAGGATTTAAGGCAGCGGTTTGCTTGTATTGACTGGACATTGTATGAAATTCCTCAATATTTTGCAATTTCGAGACAGAACGTTGCTTGAGACTAGAAATTGAAAACTAGCTTACACGAGTATATTTTATTCGATTTAGCTACCGGATTTTTTAGTAACAAAATGTCCGCCTCTCAAGACTTGTCAATCACGTTAGGAGTTGTATATTATTAAATGACGGTAAGCAGAGCTGTTCTTACATTTAAGGCGTTAATTGTAATTTGTGGAATTCTTTACTTTATGTGCCTGCTATTTGAGATGAGTGATGACTGAGTCCTATTAATCAATAATTATCCAGCAATGAATTATTAATGATGTGGAGCTGAAACAAACAGCCGTTTGCTCAACTTGACAAAAACAATAAATTCATATCACGCAATAACCAAAAAAAAAATAAAATTCTTATGGTAGTTTAGATGAATTCCTGTTGTGTGAAGTATTGAATTTCTTACGGCGTTGAATGTATGTTACGGACAAGATATTCGTTCTGACATATTGCGCAAAGAGTACTCAAAACTCTCGTCTGTATATGTCTGACATTGTAGTCCCATCAAATGGTGTTTGCGATCCTTCCAGCACATATTACAGCAATCTAATTAATATATAGAACAACTTATTCTATTACCCATGAAAAGCAAGGGACAGTATGTTGGAGCAGAAACTAGATTGCTGAAATAATAAAATCGATAAAGCTTACTTGCATGTCGTCACCTAGATTGATATCCTTACATCGCAATAAACAGCCAGATTGGATTTTATTATCATATCGATCAATTTCACCTTGGTAGCTCCAGTCTGTTTTTTGCTTTACTACTGTAACTTTGACACAAGTCGAAAACAATATTTTTCAGTGACAGTGAAGGTAAGGACAATTTGTTCGCAAAACTTGTCTGAAATAGTGCAGGGGTCCTCCGTTTTGGTAATACAACACACGGTAGAAAATTAAGTTCCGAATGCAAAACCTTAGGAAAATATTGATACACTTGTCCACATTGCAAATAAACATCTGAGAATATAATATATCACCCATAAAGGATTTATATTTCTTTGCATAGTCGCACAACTTTACGACATTTAATCGTAAGAATAGGAAGATGTCACGTGATATAATTTTGATCGTTTTTATGATGCTGTCTATCATTTTCGCGTTTGAGTGTGCACCCTATTGGCCAAAGAGACCCATATTTGTTTGCATGGAACTTCAGTTTGACAACGATACTATTAGTCCCGGTAAAAAGGACCAACCCGATGATCAAAATATTGCCGAGCAGTACCAACAATTCTCGCAAACGAGGGGAAAGTTAGAGTATCCAAATATCCCAAATTGGGACGCTCTACTCAACCCGATAAGTGGCAAAAGATGCATAGTCACCGTGGACAATCACAGACATACTGACATTCCAGTAGATCTGAGCGTTCCAATAATTACTCGGAGTTTAATTACTACAAGTCTGCTACTGTCCACTGTGACGCCACTCTCAGCGACCTCACATAGACAACATGTGCTAATTCCACCACAAATTATAGCACATTGGAGATTAAAACAGAATATCTCAAGGACCCAAATATTTCCATGTCCCGCATCGCGATATCTTTCTGGATTCCTTCCACTCTGGCCCGTGATAAGCTACTGTGCTCAACTGAACATTACAGGATACCAATTTGCAGCCAAGCCCTGGCAATGCTACATTCAATTGGATTTGCTCCCGAAAACCATTGCGCAGAGACGAAATGCCTATGCGTATAGAACGAGTGGAAGAACGTTCCGCAGTGAAATGCCAAATATAATATATTTTCTGTTTGAAATTGAAAGCGAAAAACCAGCAACCCGGTATAAGCGATTTTCCGAAATCATTACAAGGGACACAGTATGGAGTAGTTTTCATCCATCGATCGTACAGAATGTCTTTTTCTTCATCGAGGTAGCCCTTTTGAAGCCGTCGTATCTACTCCGGGCTGAATGCTTCATCAAGAACATCACTGTGGTTTCGTATTGTTTTAACTGCCCCAGGAACACGTTGTATAAATCCATTGGAATTGACCAATTTCTGAAAATCGACTCAACCAAAACGCTTTACGGATTTGCATTTCCAACAGATGAGCGAACAATGTGGACCATCAATTTTAATTACCGAGCCTTGAAGGCCAGAAATCAGGGATTATTTATCGACATTCTGAACTCATGTTCAAGTGTTTACCGCGCAAAGAAGAACCTATCGGTGCAGCACCAGGGGGACAAAATGTATGATCTGATTTCCGCCTACGTTTATCTTCTACAGAGCACAATGAAAAACTTTTCATACTGGACTTCGATGAACACCGCGTGTACTACTGATTCAACAATGAATTTGATTTTGCCGTCAGTCACAAGCATAGGAGCTTTTTATAATAGGGGCTCGCAAATAGACGTAATCGTAAAATCTTACACATTAGCCAATTACCCTCTACATGACTACGATATCCTGTTTCCAGAAATTTTAGGATCTCTACGATTTGTGAGTTGCGGCAGACACATAGTCAGTGCCTATCCAATTCAAGAGTTTATTAACGTTTACGATTCATATGTTTGGTTCTGGTTGGTAGTATCGATTGTAACACTCTTTGTGGCCTATAATTGCATGTTGCGTGGCAGTGGAGTGTCATATTGGTGGTTTTGTGGAACGGGGTTACATTTCACCAGATTGATATCACTTGTGAAGGTGCTATTGGAGCAAGGCGATCCATTTCAGTCATTCGTGATTAATAACAAACATCTTCGCCTCTCAACCGGAGTATTTCTGCTAGTCGGAATAGTGATTAGCAATGCGTACAAAAACACCAATGTGTACAATTTGATAGCACCGCGGAAGCCAGTCCCATTCAATTATCTTTCCCAACTTATCGAAAATAACTTTACCATCTACTCCAGAGGCGCTGAGGCAAAATCCCAATACACCCGCTTCAAGATGCATTCAACTAGCAGTCCACATCTTCATTATTCGCAATTCGGAAATTATCGCGACCATGTCATCTCTGAAGCCAGGACGGCTCTTTACAATTTTAATTTAGATGTTGGTAATAAATCGGCGCTTAAGGATAATGATCGTAAAATAGAAGCGTTGGTAAATGCCAGTTCGCTACATCCACGTGCTCTTGAAATATTGCAGAGAGCTATTCGTGATGATAATGTGGCATCCATTGTGGCCGGTTTATTGAAACGCCCATACTATGATTCCACATTTGAGATATATAGTAAACTGGAGTTGAATATTTTAAGGAGTGAACTAAGAAAATGCGAGAACCGTGCCGTTGTGTTGCCGTATTATATGTGCAATCAACTAGCACGGCAGCTCAGATTTGGTCACAATGTCTCCACTGACGTGAGCAAGGAAGCTTACACTACCGAAGTGTTGATAGTCAAATTGAGAGGTGAAGTCCCTCCTTATGTTCAGAAACGAATTAGGGGATTGGAGGCATCAAGTCTTATCGCTTGGTGGACCAAGTATCTTGGAAGTGAAAATATTCCACCGAGAGATGTTGTGCTAGAGGTGCCGAATATGAGTGGAAATATTTTGGTAATATTTCTGATTCTAATGGCGGGTCTATCTCTTGGCATATTTTGTTTCTTTGCGGAATATGGGCGCTCAATACCAAATGCTGTAGTATTCTTGACGGCTATTTTAACATCATGTATCGGTCATTTACGCTCACGCATCAAGCAACAATACGAAAGTTTATGCCATAAATTGTGTGCTCTCCCCTTGAAGTGGAATTGCAGTAGTCCTTGATGATGCAAGAATAGCTAAAATTGTCAGAAGAATGCCTAATCTAATTAACCACGCAGTTGATGAATAGTATATTCTTGTTTGGTTTTTGTTTTATAAATATGTTGATGACTTGTCTTTGAGCGGATGGGATTCCACATTGTCTCGGCGGATTGTACGTAAAGAGAAATGCGTATTTGTTTGACCATCGGCAAAATTAGATATTGGTAAATGCATGCATTCTGATTGATTTTTCTGAGTACTTCAGTATAGAACGTAATAAATATATTTCTGCATGCCACTGGATGAATTAGTATTACATATATATTTTAGTCGTACATAAATAAACATAAAAGTTAATATTTTGAAAACTGGGAATTTGTGATGTTCTTAAAGCAAATGAAATTTACATGCAATTGTCTTTCCTTTGTTTTTCAGCACTCAGTAACTAATTATATTTGAATGGATCGATATTGATTTTATGTACAAATTTGCTTTCCAACGTTAACGAGAGTGAAGTAGGCGAATATTGTACGACGATAATATAAAACTATATCAGCGAAACCAAATCACTTAAAAGGATTATCGATTTCTGAAATAAAATTACTCTGTCACAAACAAACACGAATAAAAACTTTGCTTGGATTACTGCTTCATTTGAATACAGTAGTTAAAACAAACTTTTTCCATACGCTGTAAAATCTTCCCACATGTTGTTTTGCACCCAACTAACAATAGCTGGAAAGGTAGCAGATGTAGTGACATGCATGAAATGGATTTTCCAGAATGTTTTCACGAAAGCGGAAAAATATATATAATATCGACTGCATTACCCGTTGAGAAATTTTAAAGTCATACTGAAAATATGTAGAATTTCAGCACAATGCCTTAAATGTTGTTTTCGGTTTTTCGCTATGACATTGTCTCTATGGCGCGTGTTTACATGTGGCATATCTAAGCGCAGAGACGGCAACGGTAGTGATTATGGTCCATTAGTACCCGGATCCTCACGACATACACACATAAATTGATAATGCATTATTAATGTGTATCGAGACGGGAATATACGTCGTAAATTTTATCAGAGTAGTACATTTATGAAACAAATGAATATATCGATCGTGAGGACATCACTGCAATCATTTTGTTACTAACATTTTGTCAATCTTATGGAAGGTAGATATATTATATAATTATATAATTTCATTTATAAATTACGAATCAACAATGTATATTTTTCTTTACCACAAAACCATTTAATAAATATCTTGCTGTTCAATATAAACATGTACAATATTTCATGTACGTTGCTTCATTTGTAACACAGGAAGGTATACAGCATATTCGTAGCAGTGGAATAAGTATTAAACATTCCAAACTCTGGAATATTTTATTTGTAAGTCGCACTGAGCTTGCTCATTTGCAAAATAATTCACGACATCGGTTAGCATATATGTTCACAAACTGTTGGAAGAAGCTCATCATCAAGGCATCATGTCACATACAACCATAACAAGGAACCAAGTGTGAAGGTGCGTTTTACAGAAAAGAACATTCAGCATTGTTTGTCAATGATTCCATTTTTATTTACCGAAAAAGATCGTTTCTCAATTCTGAAGTTTGTTAACTGGTCAATTGTCTGGCCAAGTGGTATATTTTGTCACACAACGTGTTTTCATACCTACGATTTCTCTTAGATTTTAGGAAAATGGGGAAAGTATTTCAGGCCAAGCCAAAGTTTAACACAGTTATTAAATTGTGGAAAACGTCAGTGTAAACTGGGCTATTTTCATCATCAAGTTCAGCACATACATACGCCTGTCAAAGCTCAGGCTTAGCTTGGTATATTCGTGCTATATAGTATATTCTGTCGACTGTGTTCTTCAGCATTCTCCGTCTGCTCATTTAGTGATAGATAGTATATCCTTGCATGTAATTATACAATTGCCTCTCATCAGGAAATATGGTGGCATATAACTCATTCAACATGAATGCGTATATCGGTATTAAATATAACAAGTATTTTCGTCACCATCTAGCATGATCCTTAATAGAAATCTCACCGCATAATGTATTTACGATGTACAAATTGTGCTGCCTGTCTGCATAGTTTTAATCAGGTTTCTTCATTGCTCCATGTCGATGGTAGTAGTTCCATTTATGTTTCCCTATTTTTCCACTACTAACCAATACCAAGCCTTTGTCATTTCGTATATTGTGTCGGAGGTCGGTATATAACTGTTTAATAGTATTTCTGTAATCAGTGCCCAGTAGGGTAGAATACACTGTAAACATATGCATACAAATGTGGTGCATCAATTCATTAAACATAACATTAGATGGATAGCAATATACAACCCAAATGGTCAGCGTAGTCACTTCTACATGTCATCATGTATTGAATGTTTATAAGTGCACATGTAAGAAAAAGTGAGATTCCTACTGCTCATGTTGGGTATAAACAAGTTGTTAGGTACTTGCGTGACTGCATTCAACAGGTTCACAATTTGTATTATTCTCTCAGATCTGGAACCCGATTTCTGTGAAAGCTTGTTTCATTAAAAGCTTCGACACATGCACAAAAAATGCAGCACACATTGTGAAACAAACCACAGTTTTTTAATGTGGGCAATTACTCAGTCGTTCTACGGAGGTCAGCAGTATGCACACAATACGGCTCGGCGTGAGAGAAATTTAAAATGTATTTTCATAAAGTACTGGATGTAATAGAACAGTACGTAAATCAGTGCTAACGGTGGACACAATAGACTTATGCAGCGTCTTCAAATCTGCAGCAACTATATTTACGTTAGCAGTCAATAAAAACTGTGCCGTAGTTCCTGTTATATGTGTGCAAACCGTGAAAACGGATCAAGCGTTTATTACAAGCAAATACTTTGCTGTTGTGGAATGGACAAAATACATTACTGTTAAGACATATATGTTTTTCGTAACCAGTTATTACCTAAATCCAGAATGTTTACGTGCAATATTTGCAGCAGAAGTTATGTATCACGCCCTGGATCATGGTATCATATGAAGTCAATTCACGAGGGACGAATGCATGCGTGCAAACTGTGCGACCATGCATCCACAACCAAGCATGACATGGAAAAGCACATCAGGATACACACCGGCGAACGACCTTACAAGTGCCGCAACTGCTCTAAGGCGTATTCGACAAGCTCAAGCTTGACCAATCATATGAAATACCACTCGGCCGATATGACCAAAAATCAAAAGTGCTCGCGTTGCAACTACAGCTGTGTATTGGCTGCCAATTTGAAAAGGCATATGATGCGACATGCGGGTGAAAAACCCTACAAGTGCTCGCTTTGTAGCTACAGCTGTGCATATTCTGACGACTTCAAAAAACATATAATACGCCATACGGGTGAAAAACCTTACAAGTGTTCCATCTGCGTCTACAGATGTTACACTAGTTCAAATTTAAGCGAACATATGAAAACTCACGGTAGTGCTCAGTTAATAAAATGCCAACAGTGTGACAAAGGAGTTTCTAGTAAACGAAGTTTGCGATACCACGTCCAGTCGTTACATAGTGCTTCAGAAATACGTGATCGAAATCACAGTTGTATTTTCTGCCAAAAGTCTTTCCACAACAAATACAAACTAATCTGTCACCTTCATAGTCACACAAAGGAGCGACCATTCAGCTGTAATATATGCAAAACTGAGTTTGTTGGATCAAGTGACAAAAATGTACACATTAGAAAATGTCACACCAACGAGAGACCTGAGACGTGTAAAATTTGTGGAAAGGGATTCGTAACTACGTCTGACTTAAGCAATCATTTAATGACACATAGAGTTTCCGAAATGCGACAAATTTGGAAGAATTCTCGTTGCTGTAATGGCGGCTTTGTAATTCACACGGACATATATAATTCGTCTCGAGATGGTGGACCAAGATATTGCTGCTCATTTTGTGGGAAACCGTACCACAATACATATCAATTCCAAGACCACATCCGGAAGCATATTGGCGAGAAGGTTTACGAATGCAAAAAGTGTGGGAAAGATTTTCACTACGTGTCAACTAAAACACTTCATATAAAAGCATGTCACCCCAAAAATAACCATCCGTTTTTCGTGTGACTTATTATGGATGCGATCGCGTATATGTTGTACTTCAAAACGATATGGTACACGATAGTGGAATTCTTAATAAAATATGTCAACATCAAACACAGTGCAGCTGAGTAGAATCACTGCTGCAAAAATACGTTACAATACACTTTAAAGTTTGAGTCGGCTCATTCAACAAGTGGAGTCATATATCGTAACAAACGCTTGGCTCTGTCGAATATTGATCCAATTTGTATCTCCCAATTAATATCACAAGGCATTATTTTTTGAAGTATATTTGTAACAACACAAACATAACTTTAATATATGTTACTTTACGTTAAGTCGCGGAATGTTTTTGAATAATATGCCTACCTTGTGTTTTATGTAATAAAACTTAGTATTATCATATCTAACCATGTTTTTGTACTGATTTAAATATATTTGTAATAAAAATAAATTCCCTGTTCACAATGATGCAATAGCAACCGAAGTTTACATACACGCATAGAAGTTAATAATGGACCCACTAATATCTTAAAGGACTTGTAGGACCCACATATGCACCAGTGATGTCACATTGAGATGTAAAAGACCAGAGTATTATATTTTTAACTTCCTCTTACTGTTGTGTATTTATGGGACCCAGATTATTTTTTTATAATTCAAGCGACAACACGGAGAAGCTGTCCAATATTTTATTTGATGGATCAGCTATATATGCATTAGCTATATCGATATGATTAAAGCTGGCCTATGGTTTACATAACAGTGCACAAAGCAAAGTAGTTATGTAAACAAAAATGTTACGGCATTCAATTTTGAATATATTCAACGGCATGTACGTTTATAACCAATTACGAATTGAATGTACAGAGAATGTTCATTTAATGGGAGAGAATACGCCACTCCGTAGATAATGAATATTCACCTTAATTATATTTTGGATTTGCGACAACCAGGTTGTGTAAGTCTGCACCGAATACTTAAGTAGACCAACCAGTAACTGTTTAAATAAGCATTCACATTCAAATGCCAGCTTTTTTGTTTGCATTATTACGTATCCATGCTTCAGGTAGTATATTATATACTTAACAGCGACATCTTACGAGCTTAAACCAGGCCGCATTAGTGTACAAGTCATTGCTCATTACCAGTTCACAATACAGCAAATCAATATATATGAAGTATTTCAATACCGGTATATTGTTGCTTGGTTGAATGCTGGTAGAGGTATCGTATTAACAAATGCTGTATGGCGCATGTAATATAGCACGTAGACTCACTCAAACATTCGTGTGATATTATTGCACACACAAAATGACACGTTGGTTGCCAAGTTCTCGTAGTACTGAACATGCTCACGCATAATGTATACAAGACGAAAGACACGGTTTCGCAATAATGTACCTTAAAAGTTTGTTTAACACGTCAACATGTTTTATATATCATAAGAAAGAATATTATGCTCTATAAATTTAAGTGCATATCTACTTTGGAGAGTGTGGAAAGTGAAGATAGAGTCAAACTGTGGCTTGGAAATTGTTATGTAGAGCAACAACTGAAATACGTTGCTAGAGCATCAGGTATTGAAGCGTAAAACAGTGCGGAGTTGAGCATTATTGTCGTTTGTATGCTCAATTAAACCAGAATGTGCTTTTAAATGGACTATTCCAACCAGAATTTGTCTAGCGGCTGGTGCGGTTGTGACGGTGCACCACCAAATGTATCTAACATGAGTGGTAACCTAGAGCAAGAACATTTCGTTCATACTCTTCTGAAAATGCCAACATAAAGTCACCAACATTTGAAGTCTCGACAGTTCCCAGTTCTGCAGCGTGTATTTACTTAGACACCGAATTGCAACTATTTTTTAAATTCCGGGCTGTCTATATTCATATATATATATAGGCTTTAGTAATTTGTAGTACCGTTAGTGTTAGTCTGCTTGAGCTGCCTGCTGTAGCTGTTGAATGCTGCGTCATTCATGGGGAACATCGATATAAAAGCATCATGTTTCCGTGCAGCATTTGTTCAAAAGCTACAAATCCACAAACGCATTGAGATATCATATCATATCAAATCAATTCACGGTGGGACTGGCCATATTTGCAGCTCGTGTGACAAAACCTTTCCATTCAAAAGTATCCTGGAAAGACACATGGGGCTCCATACAGGCGAACGATCATACAAGTGCAGCAATTGCTCCAAATCATATTACCAAAGTTCACAGTTAAACCAACACATGAAGATCCACTTTGGCGAAACTCGCAAATGTCCCCTCTGCAAGTATACCAGTGTATCAGTGTCTCACATAAACGCACATATGGTGATCCATAGGGGTGAGAAACCTCACCAGTGCACCATATGCAGCTATAGATGTACATTTAAGTCCAATTTAGCCAGACATATGAAAACTCACAGGAATAGCGAACACATAAAATGTCCACACTGCCACAAGGGGTTCTCCAGTCGTGGGAATTTAAATAACCACATCAAGTCGTTTCATTCCGTTGGAGAGTTTCCTGAACGCAACTATGTCTGCTGCCCCAAGTCGTACTATAAAAAAGCCGTCCTGTTCCGGCACCTTCTTGCTCACACAAATGAAAGAGCATACAGTTGCAATGTTTGTGAAATGGAGTTCCACTATTCAAGTTCCAGAAATATACATATTAGACAATGTCACACCAACGAAAAGCCTGAGTCCTGTGACATTTGTGGAAATCGATTTGCTTGCAAATCGAATTTGAGTGTCCACTTATTGAGCCACAAAATCGCAGAAAGTCGCATTCTGTGGACGAGCCTGCAGCATTCCAACCCTGGCTTCAATATGGAAAGCAATGGAGTGCAGCAATCTCTTGGAAGGCTCGCAAAATACTGCTGCGTATTTTGCGGAAGGCCGCAAATTCCGGCGGACAATACCGTGCACGGAATCATCATTGCACATTTTGCAGCAAGCAGTGCAGGAGTCGAGTAGGGCTTGACCACCACATTATTGTTCACACAAATGAGAAGGCTTTCAGCTGTGAGCTCTGTGAAAAGGAATTCAACAGCTTCCGTCAAAAATTTCGTAGCGAACGACTAGATTTGCCACATGAGTAAGCTGTCAGGTCACAAGTGCACATGTTCAACGCGTCCGTAGTCATCACCAATCCTAACAGTGTCCTAATAAACCGGAATATTGAATATGTTTACCTCTAAGGAATATGGCCGCAGTAATACAAGCACAGTTGCTCTTAAAAGTCATGTCATCTCTGCGCATAAGAAAAGGGGACACAATTGTGAATTGTGCCAAAAAGTTTTCGCAACGAAACGAGGACTGGAACGTCACATGCGCATTCATAATGGTGAGCGGCCGTTCAAGTGTACCACATGTGCTTCTTCATTTACAAGCAAATCATGCTTAATCAGGCACGCAAAGCTCCACCTTGATAAAAAGCTGAAGCCACACAAATGTACGGAATGTAATTATTCATCTTCGTCAAAGGAAAACTTAAACCGGCACATGTTGAGCCACACGGGACAGAGACCGTTTGAGTGTCAAACATGCTCGAAGCGGTTTCGAAGTGCGGGGAATTTAAATCGACATCAACTGGTACACACATATGATTTACCTCACAAATGTTCGCAGTGCAGCTACATATTTAAGCACTTGCAGAGTTTGTGTAGACATGAAGAAACACACACTTCCTTTCAGCGCCTAAAATGTACGAGCTGCGATAAAACATTTGTCGGCAAAGCCAGTTTATATGTACATATATGTAATTATCATTCAAAAACAAAGATATTAGGAATGCAAAATATGTGTTTGTTTTGCGAGAAAAGATTTCAAAATTGGCGGGATCTGGAAAATCACATATTTACTCACACGAAAGAAAAGCCGTTCAGTTGTGTGCTTTGCGGAATGGAATATAGCACATCTCGAGCCAGGAACATACACATATGATGTTTACATGCTAACGAGAAACCTGAAATTTGTGTCCACTGTAATAAACGCTATTCAACAAAGGCTAATTTGCGAAGTCATCTTCGTACACATGCAAAACCGCAGACACATTACAGCGCAAAGCCTTTCGTGCGTAACACTTGCGGAAAGCGGCATATTTCAAAAGGCAGTTTTAAACGCCATTGTCGGAGGTTTCACAAAATATGATTTGCGGAGGCACGTTCGTACACATTCGAAATTATAGAAGTAGTTTTATACAACATTTGCGGAACGCGATATCTATCAAGGAACGACCTTCAATATTCAATTTTGCAGGAGCATTCGCAGAATCTGACGCTAATGTGGTAACAAATACTCTGTTATCCTATAATGTACAAAAATGTCAAGTACATGTCTCATATGTGTAGAAAATTGGCCGTCCTTAAAAATAGTTTTAAGTTACACTATGATGCTTGTGTCCATCTCAAAAACGAATGAACGAGCAAATTAGTTTAACAGTTGTAACAAGATATTCTCCGCTTTTGGATTATTTCGATCAGCAGTGGAGAAAAAATTAAATTATGTTTTTTTTTACAATTGCGACCAGCGTGGAACCAATTTCTATTAAATTGTTTTGACATTACGCTCCTATTGGCCGCATTTTTGAGGTATAAAATGCCCGTCTCAAAAAACGTGTCGTTCATGTTTAAAATTGTAAATTATTAAATCGTTATCGGTGCAGTTGTACATAATATATATTTAATGATAAACTTAAGTTGTTTAAGTCATATACTTTTGATGGTTGCTATTTGAGAAGATTGATGATTGAATGCGCTTAATGTTTTTTAATCTTAAAAATAGATCAAAATTTCAATTGTATGTAAGGAAATATCTAGAGCTTGATCAAATGGTAAAACCCCTTATAATTATATTTACATATTTTCCAATTGAAAGCACTGACAGTAAATGGGGTATATTTCTAATACTCGAACTGTTTGGAGGCATTTAAATGTCTTGTCACACGGCGCATTTAAAATGAATTCCAGTCATACATGGTTTATAAGGAGGAGGAGAAAAATTGTATATTCGTTTGATTGTGAAGCAACTGACGCAATCGTCCAAACCATACAACCAAATAATACAAACGATTCCACTTTATCAACATTCTGTGTTGTTGCGTAGCACATTCTTGTTGTTAATCTGATATCGGTTCATAATCAAATTTAAATTATTCAGTGGTTATAGATACAACTCAGGAGATCAAAATATGAACAGGACCAACCTTGTTATGAACAACTATGAATATGTTATGTTACCAAAATATGAACAACCAACCAACCAACCGCGAAGCGCAACATTTCGCCTATATGTCACCCGCCTTAGCAAAGCTATGGCTTTGGAGTTCCCCCCTCAGGACCTCCCTCGCCTCGGCACAGACGATATAATGCGCTCTTCACGGCCCGTCTACAGATTCTCACCCCGTTACGGAAATGAGCCTGCACAACACGCACCGCCATCTTGACTGAGGAAGACTTTCGCGACCTGGCAGCGCCCTAAGCCGTTGCAGCAGGCTCCAGCCACTCCCCATTTTTGTCGTCAGCGCACCAACGACCGAGGGTCCAGAGGCCCACCCTCTCTGCCTCTCTGCGCCATTCCAAACCCAAAACCTACCCCATCCAATGTTAGGGAGTGATCTTGTGCCAAACGTTCGGACAAAACCGCGCTTAAGCATCATGGACCTTAGCTCCCAGTGGCCCACGGCCACCACATTACTGTCGGAGGTCGGGATAAACCCAGTTACCCCTGCATGCGCAGCAACCATAACTTACGGAGTTCCACCGCGGCTGCTGGCACCAGACTTGCCCTCCAACAGAATTATATACATAGGTACTCTAAATACACAATACGACAGACTGCATATAGCATATTTCAAAACACAATAACAGATTTTCAGCTTCTGCTTGTCATTGGCTACGTCAATATGCAACATTCATAAATACGATCGGACGCATTGAGCCATTAACGTAGTCCAAATCAATACAAATGCATCCACACCCAGTGCAACAAATAAACTCGTAACTTTCTCAGTTCTGGTATTCGTGAATATGTGAAGTCAGCACTCATACAGTACGAAACTTGAATATAGGAAACGGTGTCAACAAATGTACCTAAAATATTCTGCTTGCAATCACAGCTTTTAAATGCAAAATAATACTACATAGAATTATGTTGACAGTAGCATGTACTCCTAGGTTCTACCGACATAGCTTTCTAAGTTTTTATTGTATATAATAGGTTTGCGTCTATATCTGTCTTAATATATTATTCATGAAGTACTTCGTTAAAAATACATCCTTGATATCCTTTCAATATTGAGCCTCTTGCATTCAACACGACAATTAGGCTTCTGCATTTATCAGTTACTGGTGTATATGCTTCAGCACCTCAAAATTTGATACGGACAGCCTCGGCGTCACTGCTCTCATTATCACTTTGAATTTCGACGTGCTCCAGTCCATAGCTAGGAACGAACGGGCAACAAAAATACATCGTGTAAAATTGACAAAATTACAAATCGACAATACCACACCATTCCAATTATATCTACTCAAATCTGCGTATATCTTTCAATTGTTTTCATTTGACAACGTTTTGTAATTTACTACTGGCAATTTAGTTTCTTGGACGTAGCATCAGTTATGCCCCCGCTATATTAACGATCTCTAATATAGTGCAACCGTAATCCTGAAAAAAACTTATGTGCTTCTGTGTCTCACAGTGCTATGTATAATATTAATGGCGATCATACGTACATAATATTACATGTCAAAGTACTGATGCATTACGTATTTGTGTACACCAACATACTGTAAAGTGTAGTACATCAGAGTGCTTATTGCACTCATTGTAGCAATTTTTGCTAGTATTGTGGCGACCTTGCAATATATTTTTGATGACTTGATTGAATTGATAACCGCTTGGACATTTTAACTGGTCGCCGGATTTCCAGTATAGAAAATGTTTGCTTGCAATGATTGTGACCGAAGTTATAAAACAAAGGTCGGACTCAGATGTCATATCACCTCTATACATATGAAGATTCAGCACAAGTGCGAATTGTGCCAAAATGCCTTCACAAAGAAAGCAGCACTGGAGAGTCACATTCGCCTTCACACCGGAGAGAGACCCTTCAAATGTACCAACTGTACTGCTTCATATGCTACCAAATCGTCCTTGGAGAGACACAGAAAGCTTCATCTAGATAAAGAGTTGAAGCCACACAAATGTACTGAATGCAAGTACGCATCTTGGATAAGGTTTGACTTAAACGAGCACATGCGATCGCATTCCGGAGAGAGTCCATTTGAGTGTCAAACATGTTTGACGCGGTTTCGTCATCGGGAAAGTTTAATTCGACATCAGCTTGTGCACGTAGTGGAAAAACCTCACAAATGTTCTAAATGTAGTTTCAGATGTAACCGGTTGGACAACTTGCGTAACCATCTAGAAACGCACACTTCAGTTGATCGGATTAAATGCCCACACTGCGATAAGACATTACTCGGTAAGGCAGGCTTATATAGTCATACCAGGCGCTATCACACAAAAAATAAGGGAGAGGAAAATAAAAATGTATGCGTCTTTTGCGAGAAAGGATTTTCAACTATGGATCTTCTTCAAAGGCATTTATTTACTCATACCAAGGAGAAGCCTTTTAGCTGTGAAATTTGTGAAATGGATTTTTGCAGCGTATCAAATAGAAATCAGCACATTAAATGTCGACATACAAACGAAAGGCCTGAGATGTGCGTCAACTGTGGGAAACGTTTTCCCACAAAACTCCATTTGCGGAGTCATCTTCGTACACATGAGAAACGGGAAAGGTCATTCGAATGCAACATTTGCGGAAAGCGGTACATTTCGAAGAACAGTTTTCGGCGCCATTGTTTGAAGTTTCACAAAAGTTGAAATGAAATTGCTACAAAATGCTATCTCTGATGTTTTCCACAAAGATTGCGTACAAGAATCATGTACAAGAAATGGCCATCCATACATCCGTATTCGAATATAAAATTGATAAGAATTCCAGCTGCAGGGGAATCGATTGGAAACGTACGTTGAATATTTGCAGACAATGTATTTTTTTTTTGTTTTTGTATATTCTCTTATGCAGCGGTGGCGGGTAGTATTAACGTACCGCTAATGATAAGTTAATTTTATATACATCTGAATTAACAGAATGCCTTCACACAGCAGAACTAATCAGTGGACCCACTTACTTAGAATGCCACTTCTCTCCTGTTTTTATGGTTTATATGTAACACAATTTGTGTATGCGCACTTGATATTGGGTGTAGAAATGTATCCGTAATTTAATTTCATAGAGTGTATCTTAATTAATTTCTACTCCTCCATGTATATTTGTACCCCAAAACCATTCAATAAATGTCTTTCTATGTAATAGGCACGTTAGCAATAATGCTGCATAAGTTTTCATTGGCATCACCTGAAAATAAGCATCATATTTTTGAAAGCGGTGAAGTTCCTCAACACCAAGTTCACAAACTACCAAACCAACGTTTATATCAAGGTCAGAGCACGGCATTACATCACAGACTATCATAACAAGGAATGAAGTTTATAGGTGGGCTGTACGGGAAAGAACATTTAACATTGTCTGTTCATAACCTCATTTTAATTTATACAATATTACCATTGCCCAATTGAGAACTTTGCTAAACGGAAAATTGTATACCCTAGTAGAATGAAGTATTATCATACAGATCATTTGTCCTGCATTTTGGAAGTGATTTCAGAGCAAATCAAAGTTGTACCGAATTGTTTCGTGGACGGAAAACCTTAGCGTTGCTACAGTTATAGGCAATACAACGAAACCTCTATCATTCTGAAGACGCTATAGGCTGACTATCGGACTGCAATATCCATAAAGGTGATACCGCAGTACGTCGCAACAAATGCATGAAACCAATCAAAAATTGCGCACTATGCAGTACATATACCGTCACACATTCACAATATTGTGAAACACAAACGGTATTGCCATTTGCTCCTACAATGCATAAGTCATTTCAAACGATAATGCGTAGTATATTTTAAACTAGGTACAACCACTTGAATATTGGATCCTTTGCTAAACAAAAACTCACTCAACATTCCTTATTCCGCAACCACTCGATTACATTATTATGCATAATACGGAAACATCACCATAAAAACGTAGATTACGATGTTACGGTCCACATGTTTTCTATATTCTGGTAACCACGTGTAAGCTGATATCCGTACAGTAGCGTGTATGCTGCAAACAGGACCCTGAACACGTACGCGACCATATTATCATACATAGCATTTCCATAATATGTTGCTTGTTTGCCAGGTTTCATTCAAGTTTCTGCGTTGCTTTCCTTCGGTGGTATACATTTTGTCTAAGGTAGTGCGTAACAAATGTACTTTTGATCACTCCATTTAATTTAACTTTTCAAGTGTTAGAGCTGCCCTGTAGAAAGCGTGGCGTTAATGAGCAGCACAACAAAAATTGCAAAAATTATTAGATTGACGGCAATAATACGAACCACTATAGTTTGGAGAAATGAATAATATCTCGGCTGACAAAATTAAGTGGTTTCTGTGGCCGTGCTAGTGCATATGTTGAAATTAGCAGTTGTATTTCTTGCTTGCAGTACAACGGTATTGAACGAGGGCACGGTAACATCATATATATCCGTTGGCTGCTATACTTTGAAAAAAAATTATACTTATTCGAATCAATTGTTACGTCATCGAATATTTAAATACTTTTGGAAATTACCTACAAACATGTATGTGTATGTACACATAATTTTATATTAACCACAAGGGGTTTTGAGGTAAAATAACAAGGAACGCGAAAATGTTAACGTGTAAAATATGTAGCAGAAATTACGCACATCGATCAGGACTACGGCACCATATCAAGTCCTTCCACGAAGGAGTCAGATATGCCTGTAAACTATGTGATAAAGTTTTTAAATCGAAATTTGAGTTGGAAAATCACATACGGTCACACACAGGCGAGCGACCATACAAGTGCAGCATATGCTCGAAATCGTTTTCCACCGGATCAGCCCTGCACATTCATAGGAAGCTACATTTAGGAGACAAAACAAAAACTTTCAAGTGCCCGGTTTGTAAATTTGGCTGT
The DNA here is from genome assembly GCA_004115045.4 of Sinella curviseta. Lineage (NCBI taxonomy): Eukaryota > Metazoa > Arthropoda > Collembola > Entomobryomorpha > Entomobryidae > Sinella > Sinella curviseta. Next base: position 36,811,635 of record CM023202.3, on the reverse strand, counting down.
GTACATCTCTCAAACCTTAGGAGGCACATGAAATGCCATTCGGGTGAGAAGCGTTATAAATGTTCTCTTTGCGCGCACGGTTTTAAAAACAGCTCTAATTTAGCTAGGCACATGAAAACTCACGTTGAGGCGCAGTTAATAAAATGCCGGTATTGCGACAAAGGCTTATCAACAAAGTCAACTTTACAACGCCATGTTATATCGTTCCATGCGAAGACTGTGGGAGTTCCCCGTGAACGAAACGTTGCTTGCATTTTCTGCCACAAGACCTTTTTCAACCAAGAGGGTCTTATTGCACACCTCCGAGTTCACACTAAGGAAAGAGCATTTAGCTGCGAGCTCTGTGAAATGACATTCGTCACTTCGAACGCCAAAAATAGGCACATAAGACTGTCTCACACAAAGGGGAAGCCAGAGAAATGTGGCACTTGCGGAATGCGGTTTGGAACTTCGTCGGATTTGAGAAGTCATTTAATGACACACTAACTGTCTGAGAGTCGACAAAATTGGAAAGGATAATTGTACATCAAAGGTCGTATGGCAATAGATCATGGTATATTGCGTGAATCTTGTGGTGATGGACCGAGTTTTCCTGTCAATCATAAGTTTTTTAGTATGAAAAACTATTCCTTGTAAATACGATGAACTGTAAGGGAGATAATTTTGAAAATCCAGTTGGATGTGGGCGCGTTAAATATGGCGACGTTGAAAATATCTTAATTTCAGAAGATAAGTGCGTTTGTTCAGAACGCGACATCAAATTTTATCGGGCGCGTCCCCCGGCTTTGGGTAAAAATTAATGATTACTATTGATTTATGTTAGAACGTTCGTCCACTCCTGTCCATTTCGCAAAAACATGAGTAATGAGTTTCGCCTGATGAGTGATAATTGTATTACTTTCTACTTAAATTAGCTTCGATTGTTTTAATTAATAATCATGTATGTATATTTTTCTTTTACCACAAAACATTCAAACCTATTTCGGTATCTATTTGCTTCGCAAGTGACGATGTGGGACAATTTTCAACTGAATGAATGTTGGATGGGTGTATGCATTTTGGTATTCAATTCTAACCAGCCATTCATAAAGTAATTGACCAACCATTTAGTAAAGGTTTTTGACAAATTAATTATTTCATGTGTTATTTATGGTAGTTTATTATCTATTATCGCAACATTGTAGAAAGCAATATATTTATGTTTTCCCCATTAAGTGTTGGATGCATGTAAACAAGCAGAATGTGTCTTTGTATAATTTCTAGTCGTGCAACATCAAATGATTTAATGTACACCTTGAAGGTTTGCAGCTGTCAAAATATTATTACCGTGTCGTCAAAGTAACTGACCATGGACTATTATTGTGCCAGTAGATATATTAGGATAACAACTGAAAAAACTTATTCTTACTTTACCACAAAAGCCACAATAACATATAATTGTTAAACCCACCAACGTAAGTGTATGTCCATACGACACATCCATTCCACACTGTGCTTAAATTAGTAGAAAAGTAACCATGTTCAAAGCTAATGCATCGAATAACTAATGTAAAGTTTGGTGACGCTATCCGTTTGAAATATCTGTTAGTACAGTATACACATGTATAGAGTTTATCTCGGGAAGCAAATGAACGGACCAAGGCTTACGTGAAGGAAATATTTATGAAGGAAATCGTGAAACCTATAATATATTTCATATAAGTATACAAATGTCATCACATATACATTTCATTATATTTACAACTCAAGTATTGTAGTGGTAAGAAGGAATCGTCAGTTTTTAGTCAGTGTGGGACAAAAATTGTAAGGTACACGCACGAAGTAATGTAGAGTGTGTTTAGGATAATTTCCCCGTTAATTCATGCATTAAGACTTCATCGTGTGTAAATATTACAACAATTCTAAATAACTATGAGTTTATGACATTAAAGTAACTCGTTGAAATATTTATGTCTGACAGATTTTGTAGGTTAAATATTGAAAGAATATTTTATGCATAAGTAAAAAGCAAATTATCTTTGGACTATTGTACCTAAACATTATTGTTAGCTAGAAATTCACTGCATGATGAATTTGCGCACTTTACCTTCGTAGTTGAATGGGTCTGGAACATATTCTTGTACACCATATACATGGATATAATTGAATATAGACTAGGATATTGACAACATTGTACTTGCTAGGTAAACGTGCGGAGTGTAAATTGAGTCCACGAAACAAACTATCCAATATATTGAAAACTTAGTAGTAATTGTAGAGTATGCTGGTGTTTTGAAACAGCAATCTGAATGTGTAATGCATTTAATATAATCTTCATGAAGTGGAGACTTAATTATCACGTAATTTTTGTTTGTTTTTGGAGCCAAGTTTTTATATCATTAATTGCTGCTGCGCAAAAGGACATGATGAAGTAGTTGCACGCAAGTACATAGACAGTAATATTGCATACCACAAAGAAGCAAAATACGTTCTCACAATGCACGTACAAGTTCATATTATAGTAAATGCTTGGAAGTAGCATTATTGTCGCGGCACGTTGCTAAATTTGTTGAAGCAATGCCGTAGGAGTATACTTAATAATCCACGAGGTTGTGTCCTGTCATTGTGTTTGTGGTTATATAAATATTTGTGGAAATTAAGAGTCGATTTACTTATTACTTAAGTTAGCTTTAATTTAGTAAATTACAAATTATCAATAAATATTATTCCTTTTACAGCAATACATTTTTAAAAAATGTGCTTCCGTCGGGACGTGTGTCATATTCCAGAAAAGTTTTATCATTGACATTATTTGAAAACAAACAGCATATTTGTAGCAGTGGAAAAGCTCCTCAATATACAGTACTCTGAAATTGTGAATTTGTAATTTGCGCTGAACTTGCCTATTTGCAACATAATTCACAACATCGGTTAGCATATTCGTGTACAAACTTGCTGAGGTTTGATATCAGTGCCAGAGTACAGAGTTACATCACACTCTACCATAACAAGGAACGCCGTTTTTCGGTGCGCTGTGAGGGAAAGGATATTCAGCATTGCTGATGCATAATCTCACTTGAACTTACAGCAGAGGGACATTTCGCATTTATAAACGCTTTTGAGTTAATAGCTCGTAGGCACGCTTGGATATATTTTTGTGATACCTTTTGTTCTTATGATCTTAAAAACACTCCACCTGCAAGATATATATCAACACTTTCCGCATATAATTTATCATGGTGGTGGAATCTGAGGAAAGATACTTTCGAAATAAAACGGAATGAAAACACATACTTCATTATTTTTTGTAATATAATATCTATACATATATTCTATAATGCTTAAACCAATCAACGGAATGGCATGCACATTTTTGTAGTCACGTACGCAGGGGCAAAATTAGAAGAGATTAGCTAGTTGTATAAATTAAATGCGTCTCTAACATTTATCTTTATGTGCATTCAAGTATGTCGTTTTAAAATGCGTGTGTTGAGTTCTACTTTGCGTTATTTGTACTTATGCTCACGGTAGAGGTTGAGCGTGCCTTCTGTATACTTGACAGTACACGATTTGATGTCGCGAAATGTGTACTAGCAAGGTGTACTTCCATTCAGGCACGTATCTTACTATTTTTAATGTTTCGAGTAACCAATGCTGATGCCACACATATTCCGTTCGGAAATGCAATTGGAAATATCTGCGCGTAGTATAAAAACGTCGGAGTATCAAGCCTACAGTACTTAGATTTCTGAATTGCTTCCCTTCGATTATTAGGGGTTGGTTATTTGTTTACGACAAAGTGTGTGAGCTAACATGATTTATTGTACCTGTACAAAGCTCAGAAAAAACGTTCAGTAAGAACATTATCAGAAATTCTTCCATTTAAAAGTTTATATTGGGAAACCACAAAAATTCCTACACGGTAGTATTCTTGCAGACTACAAGACCAAGAATTTGTTGCGGCAGTGCCAGTTAATATGCTGAAATTGTAATTTGGATTTCTGAAATAGGACAACGGTTTTCAACAAGGAAAAAATAAAATGACATTAGGTTAAGTTTATGAATATCTGTAAGTGAGTCCGCAATAAATTTTTCGATGGTTGTAAAAAATTGGTACTTTGGAAAATACAAACTACCAACGAATGTCGTCATATTTGTTCGTCGCAATTTCGTGGGAGTATGTCTTAATTGAACACAGTTGAATTAATACAGTAATTCTACTAATTTCAAAGTGAATACATGAAGCAAAAGTTCTTCCTTATATTACCCCTAGGGTTTATAAAGAAGAAGAATGTTTACCTGCAAACACTGTAATCAAAGTTATAAAGGCAGAGGGGCACTCACATATCACTACAACTCCATGCACAAGAACATTAGACACAATTGCGAATTGTGCACAAAAGTTTTCAAAACGAAACACAAATTGGAGCGCCACATGCGATGTCATACTGGTGAGCGGCCCTTCAAATGTTCAACTTGTAATACTTCATATTCAACCGAAGAATCCATGAAGTACCACACAAAGCTTCACCTAGACAAGGAGCTGAAGCCACACAAATGCACTGAATGCAATTATGCATCATGGTCAAAGTCTAACTTAAGAAAGCACATGATGTGCCACACCGGGGAGAGGCCATTTGAATGTGTAATATGTATGAAGAGGTTTCGAGTTCGGTCCCATTTAAATCGGCATCAGCTTCTGCACACTGGCGAACTATCACACAAGTGCTCAACGTGTAGCTTCAGATGTAACAGGTTGGAGAATTTGCGCATGCATCAGGAAACGCACACTTCAGTTGAATCGATCAAATGCACACACTGCGATAAAATATTGCTTGGCAATTTCAATTTACGATCCCATATCAGGAATTATCACGTAAATGCAAAGCAATTAAAAAGCCGGAATTCATGCGTGTTTTGCGAAAAAGGATTTGTAAAAAAGGGGCATCTGCAAGCTCATGTTCTTGTTCATATAAAAGAGAAACCCTTCTTGTGCGAGATTTGTGTCATGGAGTTTAGCAGCTCTACAGCAATGTTTCAACACATAAGGTTTCGACACACTAACGAAAGACCTGAAGTTTGCGTCAACTGTGGGAAACGCTTTTCAAGAAAATATGCTTTGTGCCTCCATCTTCGTACACATGTGAACCTCGACAAGTGATTCGTATGCAACTTCTGTGGCAAGGGATTCCATTCAAAGAAGAGTCTGCAATATCATTTCTATGAAACTTCACCAAGTATGGAATAGCGGCCATAACAAATACGTTTATGTACATTTATGTACAATACTTTAAGTACTCATGCTACGAGAAAATACTGTATGCCGACTTATTGATACTAGTTGTGTGTGAGACTGCAATACGTACGTTCATCGCTAAATTAAACGCGGATAAACGATACGTTTCCACTTTTCGCAAATAAGTCCTCACCGATGTTATCTTAAAAAGACTTAAATACATTTAAAAACTTAGATTGCGAACGATAAACTGTTGGAAAATACTCAAATCAATATTTTGATTCAAATCAAATTCACACAATTCTTGAATATGCTGGCGCTTGAAAAGAATTGAATGCTCGATTACATTGTGCATTTTTCTTTCGTAAGGTGTAAATACGTGTTGAGTTGTGCGTAATAAATACTTACAGAAGTATGTGTAACTCATTGAATTATCTACGTATCATTCATTTCATCGCAAGAATTCTAAAACCATTTTACGTGGTTTGGAGAGAATAAATTTCTTCTCGCTTAGCAGAACATTTTAAGTAACCAGGAATCAGCAATACCAACGCTTTAATCATGAAGTTTAATGCTCCGCGAGGCCAACTAAAGAATTCTAGAATTATTCAATTCGCACTATGCATGCAACTAGCGCAATCATGCGTAGGCTATTATGAACTTGCAATGCCGGAACATTCAATCATGGTGCGTGTATTCATTCGGCTTACTACAGGCACAAACTTTAATAGTGAAAATCCCTAGTACCACACAACGGTTCATGATAAACCTTACTTTGAAAGCAACGTTAGGAAAAATAGTGTATCCAATTAGATCTAATGAAGTCATACAAACGTATCCAAATGACCTTAACGTTGTGTGGTACTTTTGAGATTAATGTCATTCAATGTATCTGCATGTATGGAATATTGAGTGTCGACAGTATATCATTAACTTAAATCTACTGCTTGATACAATGCGTGTTCATAATATTTAGCCATATTCAATTATATTCAGGTATATAAAACCTAGCAATATGTTAACAATGCGTTTTAGTATTACACGAAATAATGCCACATTCAATATTGGGGATCATCGGTTAATAACAATAAAAACGTAATGGAGGTGAATATAGTTGGATTATCCAGCAACGCAAAAACGTTTCTTTTATTTATCATCTGATGCAAATGATTTAGTAGTTTAAAATAATAATGGTATACTTTTATTATGTACAACTTTATTGATGATTCCTAAACAACTAAAATGATAGAACATGGGAATTTTCAGCAGTCGGTAACTTTATTACTTCAAACCCCGTTGGATAGAAAGACCTGCACTCAAACAAGGATCATGAAACAATTAGTTAAGGCATGACATTGCATTAGCTCCAATTCATAAAATTATTTATTGACATATATATTTTCAACGTTTTGTGCAAAATTTCGAAGAGCAAAAAAAATTGTGAAGCAGATATAATTATTTTGGTTTCTCGACACTGTTTTAGACGATAAAAAATAGGTTAGCGTCACTTGTAACCATGCTTCGTCAATTCTTTCCACACATATGAGCCGGGTATTTAATATTCACTATGGACTTAAATATATAGGACCGAATTTGTTAGCGCTACAAGCTCAGATTTTGTGAAACTTACGAGTATGTTGTTGAAGGCTGCCCCTTGAAACAAACCATTTTGCGCACATGCTGCATACATAAGACTTCTCGCGTTTCTCATGCGTACTAAGATGCTTCCGTAAATCGCCTATCTGCGAAAAGCATTTCCCACAATGAATGCAAACATCAGGTTTCTCCTTAGTATGTCGATACATCATGTGTTGAAATTTTGCCCCTTCCGTTCTAAATTCCATTTCGCAAAGTTCGCAACTGAAGGCCTTCTCCTTTGTGTGAGTAAATATATGATTTTTCATAAACCGCATTGTTAAAAAACGTTTCCCGCAAAACACACATTTTTTTGTTTTCTCATATACGTGAACATCTAGTCCGTTCTACTGAATAGTGGGAATGTTGGTGTATCTGCAAACTCCCCAACTGGATACTGCTGTAATTGCAATGGGTACATTTGTGAGGTCGTTCACCAGTGTGCACCGATAGATGCTGATTCAAATGAGCCCGACGTCGAAATCCATTCATGCATATTTGACACTGAAAAGGCCTTACTCCCGTATGGCTTAGCATATGCGTTGTTAGGTTTGACTTCATCCAAGATTCATAATTGCATTTTGTGCATTTGTATGACTTCAGCATATTTTCGTGGTCTATATGTGCCGTCTCAAGGAAGGTTGGTGTGCAAATGAGGCAGTACAACTGGTGCAATTGAAGGGCCGCTCTCCAGTATGTCGACGTATGGGATGATCAAGTCCTTGTTTCGTTTTAAGGACATTTTGGCACAACCTACAATTGTGTAAACTTTTCCGATGATGAGAATTCATGTGATTTCTGCGATCGTTTCTGGTTTTAAATCTTTGCTGGCATTCCTTAAAAGTATACATAATTTCGGCATGTGACACAATATCACTTCACTTAACAAATAAATACTGTGCTACAGAATCACGCTGGACGTGCTCATGCGAAATGTCAATCTCGTCGACTTCCAACAACGGTTCATAACAATGCTAGTACTTATTCATTGTAGAAGTATATTGGTGATGACTCTTGACGGCATGAGCCACATGTTTTGATTATATGGCCAATTCAGCCACTCTGAAACTGTTGCATTTGTTAGCAGCAGGCGCAAATGTCATACTGTTTATTGCAGAGTTGTAAACTTGTGACAACAGCAGATACATATGCAATAGTAGCCACATAAAGAAAATAATGTACCAATGAATCCAAACCTTGCGCGTCACGCCCACCTTGCTCTACATTGCCTGATGCTGTACGTTATTTTAGAGCAGAATTTTTTTCGCAACATTGCACTTCGTTCAGGCCAATTATGACCTTCATAATTCCTTCCGTCATATCCACCTAGAGAAAAACCGTGTGCAGATTGTAGTTCGTGAAGGTAAAGAAATAACTTAATGTGTGAAGTTTATGCAATAGTTACACCGCAGTTCCTGTAATGAGGCTTTGGCGTATTTCCGTGTTCAAGTGTATAGACCTTAGTCATACATAATTTGAAACTTTCACAGTGCAGAAAGACATGAACAGCAGATAATTCTGATCTCAATGACAAGTTTAATCCTGCCAAGTTTACCGTTAAGGGCCGTGAAAACGACAAACATGTGCTTGACAGGCTATTTTCCGTAAACAGTGTTGAAGTGCTGAAGGGAGAAAGCTATATTTAGTTGAATTTATACTGCATACAACGATTTACGTTATTTTGCACTCATATTTGTGTTATCTTCACGAATATAAATACGAAATATAAAGTACTAGATTTTTTATTTATTTTATGATCTGTTAACGCACAAGCTATTACTGGAGTTGTGAGTACAAGGAAGTTTATTGTTGTCATATCTAACGCTACTTGACTAGTGAGGAATACGTATCTACATCCAAAATGTTAAAGTGCAACATATGTAACAGAAATTACAAATCCATAAAAAGACTGTGGCACCATAAGAAGTGTGTACATGAAGAGGTAAGACATGCTTGTCAGCTGTGTGATCACGTTTCCGCATCAAAATCCAAAATGGAGAACCATATAAGGATTCTTACTGGGGAACGACCGTTCAAGTGCAATATTTGTGCTAAATTTTATTCCGCGAGCACAAACCTGAACGCTCACATGTAGCGCCACAGCAGTGATGTCAATAAACAGCTCAAGTGCTCGCTTTGCAGGTACAGCACTTGTATCGCTGTTGATTTGAAAAAGCATATGATACACCATACTTATTTTGTTCCATTTAAGAAATAATTACACATCAGTTCGTGGTGTGAGGCTGTGGCACTTGTCCCTGTTCAGGTATTTCGCTTTAGCCAGACGTATGATGTTCAGGAACACAGCAAAACATTTGTTTATTTCGAATTTTCTGGAGTGTATTTTCCACGGCTTTTCGAATATGAAGCGCTAGATTTACATTATGTGATATGCTGAAGCAGAAAGTATTACCGAAACTGTGTGTACAAATAAGTACATTTGCTCCCATAAATAGCGGTAGTTAATTTGTAGCGAATTCGAATATACATCCAAGATGTTTACGTGCAACACTTGCAACAGAAAGTACATATCCGAAAGTGGACTGCGGCACCATAAAAAGTATGTTCACGAGGGAGTTCGGCATGCGTGCCAACTGTGTGACCATGTTTCCAGGTCCAAATCCGAGTTGGAAAAGCATTTGCGGAGACACACAGGCGAACGGCCTTACAAGTGCAGCAGTTGTCCGAGTTATTTTTCCTCCTACTCAGCATTGAGGATACATAAGAAGCGACATTTGGGCGTCGTCGGCAAAACCAGCCAATGCACTCTTTGCAATACAGCTGCATAACTCCCGGAGACTTGAAAATACATATGAGACGCCATACGGGTGAGAAGCCCTATAAATGCTCAATATGTGTCTACAGATGTAGCCACAAATCGAATTTAACCGTGCACATGAAAACGCATCGCAATGCCAAGTTAATCAAATGTCAACACTGCGAAAAAGGGCTGCAGACAAAAAGGACATTACAACACCATATTCTTTCATTTCATCCTGTTGGAGGATCGCGTGAACGAAACCACGAGTGCGTTTTTTGCCAGAAGTCATTCCACAACAAAATCAACCTTACCAGGCACCTCGGTATACATACAAATGAACGGGCATTCAGCTGTGAGCTATGCCAAGTGGAATTCCTTACTTCTGGTGTCAGAAATGACCACATAAGGCAATGTCATACAAACGAGAGACCTGAACTATGTGGGATTTGTGGCAAGGGATTTGCAAGTACGCGGAATCTTCGTAGCCATATAATGACACACAAAATATCTGAGAGCCGACATAATTGGAGAAAAATGTTAGACTCAAACGATGGTTTAGCAATAGATCACGTGATACATCATGAACCCTACGATGATGTACCGAGATACAGCTGCTTGTTTTGTGGAAAACCGTACCATATTACGTCTAAATTCGAGAACCATATTCGTAGACATATTGGTGAGAAGGCTTATATATGTGGAACATGCGGAATAGACTGTCACTACTTGTATGACAAAACACGACATGCAAGACAATGTAACCCAGTAAATTGTTAGAATGCGTAGTGGATGAAGCACAATTATCACAAGCTATAATGTATCTATTAATGCTTGAATAACTCGAACTTTTCTGAAAAGATGAAACGTCAGGGTGCTATATTCCACAACAAATTGAGCGCAACAGTAGTTTAACGTACAGTAGTTAAGCATATTATATTATACATGTTCAATCGGGAAGGGATTATACATAGAGTTGAGTGCTTAGGCACTACGATGTATTGATGCTTAAGCGATGTAAAATTCTCGAACTCTAACAGGCCGCGAAATTTAAATGTGATTTCAATTGGAAAGTTGGGGGCAATACTGCACTTTTTTCTTTTCGATATCTGAGACGATGCAAATAAAGTTTTAGGTCCGTTATTTTTAATTAATAGATGTTACTACGCATTTACTACCATTTATCTTATGCGTCATTTAAATTGCGTATTTTTTGTTGGATACGTTGAATGTCATTTAACTGCGTTTTGAATAAAAATTTGCTGCTTAATGTTTGCACACAAAATAATGAAATATAGAGTAAGAAGTAGAGAGCATAACGGAGAGGCACACTTAGCTATTTATCAGCATGTACATGTGATCCGTCATACTGGTGAGAAACCTTACACCTGTTCAATATGCATCTACAGATCTTCAACCGAATATATTTTGTTGAGACACATGAGAAGTAACCGGAGTGATAATGTAATCAAACGTCTCCGCTGCTACAAAGTACTATCCCGTCAATGAGCAATGTAAGGTCACATAACAACGTTTCGTTCCGCTGGCGATTTCCAAGAAGGCATATGTGCTTGTGTTTTCCTCGTGAAGACTTACTTCTGCCAATTTCAGTTTCTGCAGGACGTCCATTCTCACAGAAAGGAAAGAGGGTACGGTTGTAATATATGCGACACAAAACTAAGGAGTTCAAGTTCCAAATATCGAGCACTAGAATGTATCCAAAACAAACAAACAAACGGTATCTATCAATCCCGTCATAACGGATTCGTCGCTGGCGGAATAGGTTTGTCATTGTTTGAAAATATGTTTATTTATTTATTTGCAGGAATACGACTAGCTGTCCTGTCAACTTGGCTGTAATATTTTTTTGGCGTAATATGACTCTTCGGCAGATTCAAAAGTAATCACAAGTACAGTTGTACATAGAATAAATTAACTGATTGAGTCGTAATTGGATTAATCATTTTATGTCAAAGGTTTTTATTTGTGAGTAGTAATGGTTGAGTAATTTGTCGATAAGTATCTTAATGATATAATTATTGCAGTTCCCTCTAAGTAAATATTCTTAGGTTTTGCAAATTGTAAAATCTTCTATTAGTATTTTTCCATATCATTCAATTGGCAATAATATGGTTAAGAACTGGGGAATATAATTTCAACGCGACTTCTTTCAAAGCATTTGGATAAACTGGCAGTCAAGTGCCGCACAATAGAAAAATGGTGTACATAAATAATAGGTTTATAGGTAGGAGAATAAAGGCACATGTTAAGAAGTTAAGGCACATGTTAAGAAGTTAAGGCACATGTTAAGAAGTTAAGGCGCATGTTAAGAAGTTAAGGCACATTTATGCATGCTAAGAAGTTATCCAACCAAATTAAAAAGATTAATAAGCTAGCCGATGCATTTATGTCAACATTCTGTGTTATTTAAGTAGCACATTGTTGCTGTTCCACTTATATTGGATACTAATCAATGTAAGTTATTAAGTGGTTACTTAAGTTTCTCTTCAAAGAGAAATACAAATACTACTTGCCGTTGGGCACTGTTTCGTTATTGGCTCTTTGAATCTATTTATATTTTGGAATACTGCTAAGGATCAGGGAGTAATGGCCATACAAATATCCATATTCCAATACAAATTGATAACCCCAGCTGCATAAACAATGAGTGGGAACGTACGTTCAACATATCGTCGCCCTCACCAGCTTAGGAGCTTCAGCAATGAATTTCAATCAAGCAAAGGAGCTTCAACAAAAAATTACCATTTTGAAAAGGTGACAACGCATATCTACCAAAGCCCTTGATTTGGTGCTTCAGCAAAGTTTGGGGCAATATGAGATAGCTGCATAAATGAATTCTCCGTAAAATTTGCCACATTTTGATATGCATTACCTGTGTATAGCGGCAATTCATGCCCGGCAAATGAAGCGACAAAATAATATTCCCTACCCATGTACAGAAGAAACTTGAAAACAATGCTGTTATTACATGAATATTTCTGCTTACTAAATTTCGAAATAAAGTGTCAAATGCAAAAGTTTCCAATTTGTCAACGTGTAACACATAAAATACAACGATAATGGATTATAATAAAACTGCTGATCTCTGCTCGGAAGCAGAACTGATGATGGCATTAAAAGACTCAGGGGCTCCCCCAACAGCAATGTTGATTCTAGGTAAATTGTTGAATTGAATTATTAATTATTTAATTGGTTTGCAACACTACAATTTTTCGTTTCCAGTGTTATGATTTGATGTAAATGTTCCTATTTAGTCGATCATGGAGTAAACAGCTTGGAGATGCCTGGAGGGAATGCCGCAAGTGTCGTGTGTGAAGGAACTGCCGCCGCTTCCGTTTATGGAGGAAATGCCGCCGCTTCCGTTTATGGAGGAAATGCCGCCGCTACGGTGTGTGGAGTAAGTATTGCTGCTGACCCGTGTGGAGAAAGTGTCGTTGAAGACGCGTGTGGAGAAAATGTCTTTGAAGAAGTGTGTGCAGAATGTGCCGCTGAAGACGTGCGTGGAAAATGTACTACTAATGTTCCCGATACTCGTGCATCTGACGTAAATTCAAACTCATGATGACACAATAATAGTATATAAACTAACTTTTCATTGTTTGTGTAATGACTCAATGTCAGTTGTTTTGTTTTACATTTCAGGTCGTTACCGATGCTCCGCCAGAAAGCAAACCAGAGACTTCACCGAGCACAGAGAAAAGAAAACGGAAGCACAACAGGGATAACTGGAAAACTGAAATTCAAAAAATGAAGAGGAGGCGCGGACAGGCTTATCTTGGCTACGAAAGCAATAAAGTATCTGGTTTGAAACGAACATTGACAAAGCGGAAAGGTAAAAGGAAAATGGGACCGCCGTGTATTTCCAAAAACTGCTTACGGACAAAATTGCGCGCATGCAGCGAATTTCCGGAGAAAGCCAGGCAGGAACTTTTCAGGGAATTCTGGGAAGACTTATATTGGGCCGCAAAAAAGGCTTATGTCAAAAAATCCGTCGATCGTGTTACGCCAAAGTACCCACGTCGAGACGTCAGTTCCAGAATGAGTCATGTTTACTACTTGAAATTGAATGGATTAAAACGGAAGGTGTGCCGCCAATTGTTCCTTAGGACTCTTGGACTGACAAGGAAAGAAGTTTGTGGCTGGCAAAATTCATCGGAGAATACAACCAAAAACGTTGTTAAGCAAAAGGATCAGCAGAAAAATGTGAACTAAGGATTCAGTTTGCCCAGTCATATCTGGATGGCCTTCCAAAATTGCCCAGTCACATTGCAGGGCTTCATCTGAGAAAATGTACCTGGAACCTCTAATCAATAGTGTCTCGCAGTTGTACACTGAATACACCAAAATCTGTAACGAAAAGCGCCAGCTCCCAGTTTGTGCGGACAAATTTCGACAGTTACTCAAGGACATGAAGATAAGCCTTTTTACCCCAAAAAAGGATAAATGTGATATCTGCTGTGGCTACGAAACTAAAAACATTACTGAAAATATTTGGAAAATACATCAACTGAAAAAAGAGGCTGCTCGAATGGAGAAGACAAATGACAAATCGGATGCCCTTCTTGGAAAATGTCACGTTATCTGTGTCGACGTTCAGCCAGTCCTGCTTGCACCGTTGTTAAATGCTAGTGCATTATATTACAAAACCAAACTCATGATCCACAACTATTCAGTTATCAATTTGAAGACACGCCACGTCACATGCTTTCTCTGGGACGAAACTGAAGCGGATTTAGTGGCGTCAACATTTTCAACATGTTTTCTAGAGTACATTGACCAGGAATTCCGGGATGACCTTCCAGTCATTATTTACAGTGACGGTTGCACTAGTCAGAATCGCAACAATGTCCTGTCAAATGCTCTTTTGGACTACGCTATCAATACACTTTATCAAAAATATCTAGAAAAAGGTCATACACAGAATGAAGTAGACTCTGTCCATTCCACAATTGAGCGACACTTGAAAGCGAAAGCCATTTTTCTGCCAACGGATTACATCGGAATTTGTACCAGTGCTCGTCAGAATCCGGAGCCATACAACGTGAGATATATGAAAAACGCAGAATTCAAGGACTTTGCTGTGCATAAAAATTTGCGGTACTCTAGCATTCGACCTGGTAATGCGTCTGGGGATCCTCATGTTACCGACATTCGGCAATTACGTTATAATTATTCAGGAACAATTCACTACAAGCTGGAGCATGCCTCCGAATGGAAATCGTTGCCGTGTGGACCAAAACATTTAATGAATGTGGTAACTCCAAAGTTGTATATGAAACAAACTGCAGTTTCTAAAAGAAAATATCAGGATCTCCAAGATCTCATCACAGTCCTTCCAGCACATTGTCATGAATTTTACAAATCGCTTCCTCATTAAATTATAGTTGTACGTGTATATTTAAGCTACAATTAAATGGCTGTCACTTAATTTATTGCAAAAAATTCTGAAATAAAGTAAATTATTCACATAATGATTGTTTTGCTTGTTTCCTAAAAAGTATGTATTTTGCTGAGGCACCAAATCAAGGGCTTCGGTAGGTATGAGTTGGCACCTTTTCAAAATGGCAATTTTTTGTTGAAGCTCCTTTGCTTGATTGAAATTCATTGCTCAAGCTCCTTTGCTTGAAATGAATTCACTGCTGAAGCTCCTAAGCTGGTGAGGGCGACGATATGTAAATGAACACGTGGTATCTAAGGAATCCTTACTTATATATGTGTACACTGCAGCAGTGACGGGAAGTACTTACCTACCGCTTGACTTGTGGTGAATTGTTTCCGAAGTAGGAAAACAATGTCGAGCAATGCAATAGCAGCCAATGATAATAGAATTTAGTAATAAATGAAACAGAATTACGAGAATGCTGTCGCAGCGCAGTTCATGTTCCATCCTACTGAGAAAGAAATTTCCCTCCTACGCGTCAACAGCACATACCATTAAATGTATGTATACGCACGTGACATTGGGTGTACGTACATATCATGCTTGAACATAATTATATAGAATGCGTGTTGAGAGATGCGTGCTATGGCATTTTAAGAATATTCCATTGATGGGCATATTATTTACACACGCCGGAAGTTTTAGTGTAGTATTTTAATTTTAAGTTACGTAGTGGCTTGCGAGAGTAAAACCCCTTCGAGAAACAACCAATATGGGTTACATTGCATGCCTTAACGAAACTTAAACTTGTATGGGAATAGGTTGGAAAACAATCCTCAGACCTAAAATTCAACTGAATTAAATATGTAGCCATACGAAAAATGCTGTAACATATACGTGTTAATATGTATCAGATCTAAATCGGTCGACTTATGTGTATTATTGAGGTGGAGCAATGGATGAGTTACAGTATGGAAGCATTTAGCCTAAAGCCTTTAGGTATATTCACGGGCACATTGATAGTGTACAGAAATTCCATTACTAGCTCTACATTGGATGACTCTATCCATGGTTACTTTATTGAAACCAAGCAAGAAGTAATGCTAGGTGGGTGATTGCTAGTTATACAAAAGAACTGTAATGAAGCACATCTCGCAAAGACCGGAATGTAGGCCCAAATAGCAATATACTGCAACACAATAAACGACAACTATTACACTTATTTAGTCGCGGATTACCACCTTGCAGTACAGCATGTATACAATGTCGATGTGTGAAGAAAGAACATACAATTAGTATGTATAGTGTAAGAAATAATGAACATGAAATCGTGCACTGAAGCTTTATCGTTGCCCGTGTTAATGTTTGCACCCAGTAGTCACTCATATTATCTGCAACGTGCAGAGTGAAGTTATTAATGAGCATCAGGTAGCTTGTGTCACATCTGACCAGTTCATCTTTAAGGCCGTGAAAACTACATGCCTGTTTTTATCAGTTTACAAACCGTAGACAATATTAAATAAATTAACTCCAATGCGTTTCGTAGCAATCAGTGCATGTATACATTACCGAATGTTTGTTATTTTGAATTTGAGTGAGTGTAACATCTACGAATCTCTGAATATGAAGTGCTCAAGATATATTATCTGAAATGTTGATGACCCAACTATTACAGTAATTGTAATTACAATAACGATTCTAGCTCCAATATTCAATATTCACACGGAATTTATATCTAGACTCAGGATGCTCAGTATGAAAAAAGATTAAAGCTTAAATTACTTTTTGGTTTAGTCACTTGTGGAAAGTAAACTTGTGTATAAACTACCGTGATGATAAGAAAATTAAACTGGCGTAGCAAATTATTTGAACGACGAGACTTGCATCGTCACTTGCTTTCTTTACTTGATTGGTTTCTCTTCTTACCCCAGGATGAGAAAAACAAAACTGAATTGCAAATACTGATTCATGCAGTGGCAGTTGGTTAGAGAAGATTGATGTATCACTCGATATAGTGGAACATGTTTAGCAAAAATAAAAGTTAATTGATCATTAACTTTAACCAGTTAATTAGTAACGTGTAAAAGAAAAAGATTTTAAACTGTCCACCCAAGTGGCTTCATTCATTCTCCATCCTTCTCCATTCATGTATCATTCATACAAGTTACTTTGGCATAAACCTGAACAAGACAAAGTATATTTCTAAAGGAAGCCATGTTTGTTTTTCTCCCCTTACCCCAAGTGATGAATAACAAAAGGATATGGTAACACATCATCGTAATGTCCAAGTGTGTACGAGTTGAATGATGTATCACTCGTCATGGTTGAACGTGTTTCACAAAATAAAAGTTAATTGCTCATTAACTTTAACGAGGCAATTAGTAAACTATGTAAAAGAATGTTTTGAATTGCCCATTAAATTACCTTTCGATTCATGTATCATTCAATCACTTTGGTTTGCTGTAAACTCTGGCAAAGGAAAATAAAACTAAAATGGCGGCCATGTTTGTTTTTCTCACTTTACCCCAGTACTGTAATTCAAAATGGATTTCTGAAAATGGAATTGTACTTTGGAAGTAAGTGGGAATCGATTGATGTATTGCTGGATATCCCTGAATCATTTTTTAAAAAACACAAGTTAATTGCTCGTTAACTTTAACTGGGCAATTAGAAAATGATGGAGGATAATCTTTTTGAATTGTCTTTTCAATTGCTTTTCGATTCATGTATCATTCATGTACTTTGGTTTAGTACAAACTATAACAAAGCAATGTTCATTTGTAGTGGCTGCCATGTTTGTTTTTCTCACTTTACCCCAGGTTAAAAGGTAGAAAATAATTTGGTACACACATCATAGTAATGTACAAGTCAGCACGAGTCGAATGATGTATCACTCGCCATGATCGGACATGGTTTACAAACGACAGAAATAATTGGCCATTAACTTTAATTGGGCAATTAGTAAACTGTGGTAACCACTCTCATTGTACTGGTCGTGTCATTAGCTTTCCAACGATGCCACTCTCGACTTTCTACGACAAAGTTGACTTTTTTCGAGAGATAATTAACTGTGCAGTTAATTATTTATTAATGGTTAGTTCAGTGGTAAGCTGCCCGTCACCACCTACACCCAAGTACTGAAATCAGAATTAAAAAATTATTCTTGGTTTTCAAATGACAGTCAATTTACTAATGCATTGTTGCCATTTCTTACGGTTTTGAAATGGTTCACAGGAAGCCATGATTGATTTTTAAACAATGAATTTTAAAGAAAGAATGAATCGTTAATGAAACTGATTTTAAATTTTGAATAATAGTTTTACTTTTGTCATTGTGTCACCTAGATTTCCGTAAAAAGGACACAAAAGGAAGTGTAACTACACAGAGATTATTCCGCGGTACCGAGTTGATACTTTCGCATCAGCATGGTGTGCTGCTGATGTTTGCATCGTTTTTTTACAGAAGCAATTCTGTTGAGAATGGTCAGAAATGTAGCAAAGTAGCGCTAGAGATAACTGACCATTCAGTTCAGATCGCTCTCATTTACAGACAATAGTAAAAGCGAGAAGAAGCTTTGGTCTCGCTGAGGTGGACTAACAGGAAAACAGGTTTTGACTGTGGTGAAGCATAAAGTATTTTAGCCATTTGGCACCATGCATTGACTTGTTCGCACAACTTTTGGCACGGAACGAGTGGTTTGCATTTACTTTGTATGCAGCGTTAGAATCTCACTGCTATATGGGGAATTTTATACACGGGCGTAGGTTGCAACATTGCGTAAGTTACCTGGTCAGTTTTTCAACATTACGTGGTAAGTTATGTTTTCCGTTTTTGCAAGTTACCTTTTTACGTGGGCTAGCTAGTAGAAATATTTCCTCTTTTATTAGATGACATGATGGATGAGTCAAGAATAGTGAATAAGGAACTGATGGAGTTATCTAGGTATCTGTGGAAGGCTGCTGAGGGTAAGCATGGAGAGGATACCCCGTGGGGTGATGGAGTTGAGAAATGAAATTTCGTTCGAGGATGGAACTCTTCGAACAATTCGAGAAATATTTAACTGAGCAATTAGTTAATTTTGCTGATGCATACTAATGTATTAGCATCCCCTACCCTCTAAAACACCTTTACTGCCAACAGAATAACGAAACTTGCATTACTTTACAAGTTGGTGTATAATAGTAGTGCATTACCTTGCAACACCAGTATGATGGTGGTTGAGAGTTTCCCTCATTTACCAACATTGGATTCCCAGTACACACTGCTATAGGGGAAAATGGAGGAGGCTGTAGGACTTAAGATCATCCATTACGCTTTCTCTCATGTTTAGACCCCTCGAAAGCTCCATACCTTTACGCACTCTCAGAACCACACTCTTGCCATTATTACTGTTTCCACCCACCTCTCACTTGTTATTACTACCCTCGTCTACGTTTACGTTGCCTCCCCTCTACCTCAGCAGCCCGCATAATTCCCCTCCACCCTCGCACCTGGCGGTGCGGAAATCATCATATCGTTTCCTTATGGGATTCTCCATAGTGGGTACTGCGATGACATAACATGTGAAATTTTCGGATCATACTACTTACGTAGTATGGTGTTTCCGAACCACCCTACTTCTTTACTCACATGAAAAACGCGAGAAGTCTTTCGTATGTGACATTTGCAAGAAGAGGTATCTTTCAAAGAGCAGTCTTCAATATCATTGCCGGAGATTTCACAGAATCTGAAACGGAAATGCTAAGAAATGCTGTCTTATCCATACTTTTAATTTGCTGGTTCAAGTGCCATGTTGTTTGTAGTATAATACCCGACTTTAAAAGTAGTTTCGACTGAGGGTGTTCTGCTACCTACCATCTCCCAACCAAACTTAAAAATAGAACAATTCAACCACTGTCACAGTTGATTGTTCGTTGCTTAGTATTTTTCATCAATAAAGGAAAACATATTTGAATCTCCTTTGTATAATTATGACCAACGATCCTGCAATGTTCTGCTTATTTTTTTACTATTCTTTCCAATCCACTGCGGTTTAGAGTACTAAGGTTTGCGCTTCTGAAAATACCACATTTACAATTGCATATCAATAAACCATCGTTGTGGCATTTGTCCCTTGTGAATATTTACTGAGTTAGTTGTAATTGCTTAAATCATAAAATTTTGAGGGTTAAGTATTGCGAAAGTTGCATCTGATTAACGGTTTGGCGCCTTAAGCAGAAATCACTATAACTATCACTATTACATGTAAGTAGATATACTGAACTGGTCCAAGTTGTAAAATCATTTATTGTTATTTTTGTATGTATTTCTGTGACAAATCTCTTTAATAAATGTGCCAAAATTTTACAGCACTAATTAGTTACGAATTATACGCATTCTTTCAAACTATACATGTGAATACTTTATACCGAACCATAACCAAAGTCAATTCGAGGAGCACATTCGAACACATATTGACGAGAAGGCTCACAAGTGCGGAAAATGTGAGAAGGATTTTCAATCCCTTTCGGACAAAACACTCCATGCAAGAAAATGTCATGAACAAGAAAACGAGTAAGGATTCCTATGGACTACAACAAATACTCTCAAATATTTTGGAGTTTTCAGTATTATTGGTGGTTTAGAAGACACAGCAAGTAATATGTTTTAATAGCCAAGTCAGTGCTATCGGGTATATGCGACGAAAATAAGAGTACAATGCACTGCAGGTGAAAAGAGATGAAGGTTTGTTCAGAGTAGGGTGCCAGATATGTTAACAATGGTTTAAGAATGTGTGAAAATTGAACGTGACTTTACTAACTACAAAAGTTATTTTACATTTGTTAATTATAAATCTACAATATCACATTTT
This sequence comes from Sinella curviseta, assembly GCA_004115045.4. Classification (NCBI taxonomy): domain Eukaryota; kingdom Metazoa; phylum Arthropoda; class Collembola; order Entomobryomorpha; family Entomobryidae; genus Sinella; species Sinella curviseta. Next base: position 36,790,775 of record CM023202.3, on the reverse strand, counting down.
CTCCACCACAATACAAATCAGAAATTATTTTCTGCAAATTGACGCCTATTTAAGGTGTTATGTACTTCACGTCTTGCACCCTACATAAATAAACGGCATGTTTGTATAAATAAAATTCTAGTCGGCATTCTATTGTCGGTAAATTTGTTTGTGACTGGCACTGAATCCGGTCATAAGTAGAATACATATACTTAAAATTACTACAACATTCACAAGAGTCCCACGTTGTTATACTTAATTTTTGATTTCTTATTTCCAATCCAGCGGATTTTGCAGTACGCCTACGAAAATGCATTTTTGGCAAAAAGACGTTCTAGAATACTAGTAATCCTGAATGTCATCTAGTGCGGTATACTTGTAAAGAAAGGACATTCACATGCGAGCTGTGCAGACATGAATTCTTCACGGGTGCGACAAAACAGCAGCACATTAGACTGTCACACGAAGGAGAGACCGGATACTTTTGAGATTTTTGGTAAAAGATATTTTTTCCAGAAGGAGTTGTAGAGACATATGCTCTGCCATCAACGACCACCAGTTGAATATTGCAAATGCGGAAAGTGGGTTCATTAGATAAAGTAATTTCGAGTTCACGACAAAATAGTTCATTATATTTGTGGTAACCATTCCAGATATTCCTGCGTATTTTGCGGGAAATGTTATAATATTAAGAGCGATATCGACAGACATGTCCTCCGTCACATTGCGTAGTTACATAATGGATTTGATATCTGTTGGAATGATTAACTTGGGGTGTCAAACATTTCGATATATAACTCATATCGGTACACTTATAAATGAGTCTATGAAAAATACCGACAAGATTGTTACATATTTTTAAGAAATATTTGTTTTTATTTTCAAACATTGTACAATATCCGGAAGAACTAAAATATTGTACTTGTTTTCCGTTTGCTGCCCATAGGATATACTGTAAAGATGTATCTTTAGAACATATGTAAATATTTTTGGATGTCTTCTACCGGTAATTAATCAAGTATATATGAATTCACATACATATTTTTTCCCAATATTGTGGTAAGCCAAGTTATAACACTAATAACTGCTGCTGCGCACATGGAATCGGAAACGTAGGCGCACGTACACACATATACCATAATATACCATACAACAAAGAAGCTAGCTAAGTTCCCACAGTGCATATGTATTTTTTATTTTAGTAATTTTTTTGAAGCAGCATTCATGTCGCAACATGTAGCTTTAGTTGTCGACACAATTCCGCAAAAATATACTTGCTAATCTTCTCATTGTTCCAACTCAACTTCTTCAACAAGGTGTATAGAAGAGAATATAATTCCAAGAATTAGGGTACCCATTTATTTTGAAGAGTGTGGCAAGTGAAGGTTGAACCTTCGTAGGTATTTATGTATATTTAAATAATACATTACCCATAAATGGAATACATTAATTGTGAGTGTAAACTGGGTGAGGTAGCTCTCGGCTGCGTGAAGTAGGGTGGCAATTTGTATGTATAGTGAAGCCCAAAGTAAGGATTTAAGTAGAATATTCCTGTCAGAACCAGAATTGGGACTAGTGGGTCGTCCAATTTCTAGACCGTCACCTGACATGTACATACATAATGAAGTGAAGCATATAATGCAATTTCTATTTCACTGAATTCAACTGACCGATCGCTATTGGTGCATGGTGAATTTCATTTGAGATATTTTTTTCAAGTGTCCAGAATACAGAATGAAGGATCTCAAGTTCATTTATCTGGTTTAAAAGAATATAACCATAGTTTGTTTCCATTGTGTCCAAAATCGGAAAGCACAAATTTGCAGTCGTAGTTTCATCAAAGATTTTACCAAATCATAGTGAGTGATTCCTATGTTCATTGTTGAGACATTGAGTTAAAGTAAAAATGTTTCCGTGCAACATTTGCACCCGAATTTGTAAATCAAAATTGGCCCGATTGCGTCATATCAAACATGTTCATGAAGGGGTTACGTATGTGTGCAGCCTTTGCGACAAAGCCTTCTCAATGAAATCTAACATGGAAAGACACATGAGAAGTGTCCACACATGCGAACGACCATACAAGTGCAATAGTTGTTCCAAATCATTTTCTACCAGCGGTGATTTGAACGGTCATATGAAGGTCCACTTAGGAGACATTGCTAAGACGTACAAATGCATGTTGTGCAAATATAGCTGCATTTCAGCCTATAAATTGAAAAGACATATGAGGTACCACACGGGGGAAAAACCGTACAAGTGTTCAGTATGCATTCGCAGATGCGCAGATAAAGACGCGCTAAAAACCCACATGAAAACTCACCTTACCGCTGAACTAATAAAATGCCCACACTGCGACAAAGGATTATCCACCCAATTCACATTAAGGCGCCACATTGTGACGGTACATTCTCTTGGGCAACTGCGTGAGCGCACCCATGCTTGTGTTTTCTGCAACAAGTCCTATTATACGCAACACGACCTATTCCAGCATATTCCTGCTCATACAGATGAAAAACCGTACAGTTGCAATGTTTGTGAAATGGAATTTGGCAATTCAGGTATTAAAAATCTGCACATTAGAAAATATCACACCAACGAAATACCCGAATCCTGTGGAATTTGTGGAAAGCGATTTGTAACCACGTCGAGCTTGGCTGCCCACATGGTGACACACAAAATTTCAAAGAGTCGCACGGAGTGGAAGAAACTATTACACTCCAAAGGAGGTTGCAATATGGGCACCGGCAGAGCGGAATATTCTCTTGGCAGACATGAAAAGTTCCGGTGTATATTTTGCGGAAAGCCACATTCGAAGAAAAATAAGTATGACGACCACCTTCGGACACATATTAGTGAAAGGGTGTACAATTGTGACATGTGCGAAAGAGACTTCTACTATGCAGGGAGCAGGAATCGACATGTAAATAGGTATCACACCTCAGGAAATAATTAGCAATGGTTTTTGTTTAACTTTGCAAAAGTTAGTGCACATATATTGCATATCACATTCGACAAAACTACGTTAAATATAGGAATGACATCACGAATGTCTGTACATTTTTGCCACTGTTAAGGCAATGTAGGTAACATTAAGATTTTCGATTGTAAATAAATGAAATAAATATTTTAATTCATTCACTTTGAAGCTTACAAGTAATTTCATAGGTACATAAGTATTTAAAAATAAAAGTATGCACCGAAAAAAACTTAACAGTTTTAAAACAGTATTCCATTGGAATGTAATTTGTAATGTATTCGCTTAAGTATTCCCTATTGTATTGAAATCATTTGCAAAACCCTATAATGAATACCCATTGAAAATATAAAGGACCGTAAATCATGGAATTGTTGTCTCCTTCATGTCAGCAAATCATAAAAAATTAAGATTAATTCTCCCTAGTTAGACGAAATACAATCCGGCATGCCAGACATACTCATAGTCCCTAGAATTAATAACATCTACATTATATTCAGAATCATCGCGCAATGCTTGAATCATTATCCTGCTGTGGGTTTCAAATAGAAAAGCATTAAGTTCGTAATTAATATATTTGTTATCGCTTTCCATTTCGTGGACATTCCAAACGAATACGGAGCACATTAGTATTTGATTGACACTTATTTATTCACCCAAAAGAAAAACCCTTCAGTTGTGCCATTTGCAAAATTGAAATTAGCACCGTGTCAAGGATGTATCGACATATAAGTCGCTGGCATACTAACGAGAAACCGGAAATGTGCGTGCACTGTGGGAAACGCTTTTACACAAGATCAAATTTGGTTGGACATCTTACTACACATGAGACAAGAACGATGGCATTCTCAAGCAACCTATGTGGAAAACAGTTTCTTTCTAAGAAAGGCCTGAGATATCACATTTTAAGTTTTCACAAAACCAGAGTTTCATCATGAACAAATTCTGCCACAAGATTTATGAACAGCAATGATACATTACAGTGCGCATATTGTCCGAGTGCCGGACGATCATACAATTTGTAATGAGTAGCCGTATGATATATTTTTACACAACGTTCTTCTCCGTTGAACAGTTTTCAACATAATTTATCAAAATAATCTGATCACCTTTTTCATGAATTTAACCTGGGCGAAATAAGTTTCATAGGTTATAGAGATTAATGCCATCAGATCATAAGTTAAGTTATTTCTGATACAAATGTACTCACGTTCCATTCTGAACTACCCTTATTGTTAGATATATTAAATATTATATAATGCTGTTGTATGTTAATATTTTTTCAATATTACATTTGATTCATTTGCCAGCTATCCAATATTTTACATCTTCTCAGAAGTGCGTATTGTCAACAATTTTGTAGTAATCGGAAATCCTGAATTAGGACATTTTAATTATCTCGTTTTCGTAATAAAATTCAGTACTACTATTTTGATTTACGTCAAATACATGGGTAAAATTGAATAACACCCGGGATTTTGGCATAATGTGAACAACGGGGTAGGTATATCTTTACATTTCGTATTGGTCAGTCAGTGTTGGGAATATTTGTAATTTCCATGCGCAACAGGAAATCGTATTTGTCAATTCACCCCGTTCATTCAAATCAATGTGTAGCTTCTTCCTTTACGCATACCTAATTTACTTTCATAAATGTAGTACTGACAAAATCATGTCTTGTATTCACCCCCTATAAGTTGGTTTCTTTATATTTAACTTTAAGCACATTACACGCAGTATTTCATTGTCTGACAGAAATCAAAGACTTCATCACAAATGGTGCTGTCACAATATTCATATAAATATAATTACCATATCTATGTAATACGACTTAATGCTAGGGAAAATTCAATACATATTGAGTGGTGAGAAAAGATATGTGTTAAGTAGAAGCAGCGATACTTCATCTCCTACGGATATCTGAAGCATCACTTCTTTAATTGTATACATATACCAATACCTACCCCGCATATTCTATTTCTGTAGCAAAATTATGTATATGCATATATTGAAGAGGGTCGCGTTTCAACCGATGCCGAGCTTATGGGACGCATCAGTTGAACATATAACGAACAACCGTGCCGTAAGCAAAGAACGGGTGCTACAATACTCGACGGGGGTAGCTCTTGTACCAAATGGCTTTGTCTCTATGGATACATGGTTGGTACACCACATTGATATGATGAGGTTGTGTTGTAGTTGTTGTTGTTAAGAGAATGCAAAACTTCTTACAAGTTCAGGTCGTTTCTATCTGTAAAAAATCGTTTCGTAACCTATAGGCTGCAACATTAATATGACATATGCATATAAAGATAGTAGCACCTACATAACAACTCAGTTCATTCTGTAAGCTATTCTTGAAATCACGTATGGACACACAACAAATTAGTGGAGTGTACAACATTAGTTAATTTTGTGTTACATAAAACCGAATGGGTATGATCAGTGTACAGGACACTCGAAAAAGTAGCTAATAATTTCACCGCAAAATTTCAATGAACATCTCCACATTCTGTAATTTATACAAGCTGAACAAAAGCGAGCTATGTCATCTTTTCTATTTGAATCTTCACTTCTTAGTGTCTAGAAATGTGAACTAGCAAGGTTTCCCAATACTATCATGTAACAAGCCATGGTGGAAAACACTTCGCAAAACATTGCTGATAAGTTAATAAAATTACAATTCAATAATTGCGTATTACTAAAATTTAGATATCCTAGAAAGTTGTTGGTTCTACAAAGCAGCTTTTTTGTAAAGTTGAGCTAAACGTTAATAGCATTATTATTTTCTTAATGTATAGGACTTATGAAGTCGTTGGAACAGATAATATAACTATTGGGTTACATAGTGGTCATTATAAACTTTGTAACGACATATCTTTATCGGTCCTCGTGCAGCCAAGTACTGTTGAAAAGTAATATCTACGCACTAATTTAAACCTCGCTTGATTGGGCAACCCGACGCAATTTTTTCTATGTTCATGAACATATCTATACTAGAGTGAACTGTGTCCATGACGTTAATAATATCAATAGATACTAAAATGTTTGCCTGCAAAGAATGTGACCGCAGCTACAAATGTAAGGAAACGCTCAGATATCATGTCAACTCCACTCATCTGAAAATTCTGTACAATTGTGTGTGTACTTACAAAGTTACAATTTATGCATTTTTTAACCACAATATTAGTTTGGAATGATTTTCTGTAATATATAAGTATAAGTAAAATGCCATATAATGCGCGTCATTTGCAATCTTTAAAAATAAAGAGCCAACTTGAATCAAAAACATCTTGCACCACATTTCTGCAATGTCATTTATTTACTTACACAAAAGAAAAACCGTTCAGTTGTGAGATTTGCGGAATGAAATTTTGACACACACGGCCCAAGTATCGATGCATAAGATATCGATATACGGACCAGAAGCATGAAATGTGCGTCCCCTGTTGGAAGCGTTCGTCTGCAAAATCCCATTTGTCGAGACTCTTTGTACAAATGACAAACGTGTGTAGTATTTCAAATGCAACATTTGCGAAAGACAGTTCGTTTTAAAGCTCAACCATCATTGTTTCAGTGTTCACAAAACCTGAGATAGAAACCCAAACAGCTGCGGTCTTATGAATTCCTGTAAAAAAAATTGAATTGCATATTTTTGCAAGAAATTGGCGCACGGAAAAATGGATAACTCTACTGGACTAAACAGCAACGATGTGTTTGATCTCCAAACAAAAGGTATACAAGTTAATTGGTTTCATTGCGCAACAGAGTATTCGCGAGGATTTTCTACAAATAATGGAATTTAAAAATATAAATTCATAAATGGGACCAGCGGTTCAGTCGTGTTCTATAATACTTATCTTTGATGAATTTGTTTTTCAATCCAAGTGATTTCGGGGGAATAGATTTTCTGCCTGAAGAAATTTCTCATTGTCATACATTATTTTTTGTTATTAAGTTATCCGGAATTCAGTTGTAGATAGTATGTTAATAATTATGTAATTGTAGAGCCTGCTAAGTTGCTCTTAGCTCTATTTTCAGCACATTGTGTGACTGCCATCAAATTACCGTAGGCTACATGTATTACATTCAAAAATTAGGATGACAAGCTGTCACTGGTCCACACGATTTAGTTACACCAAATGTGATATGTAAAGGTTTGACTGCATTGTTATCGTACTAAGATTCCATGCTGAAGAGCAAATTGCTAGGAAGAAATGCCCAGTAACAACATATTGTTTAATGATTGTTGTACTAAAAGTTAATGGTAGCTAATTGATGCAGTTCTAGCATTTCCGGAAAGCATTTGGTTATGAAAGTGTTTATTGACCAAATGTTGGACCGCGTATTAATTCCCATTTAAACATCTGGAACACTTGGAAATAAATGAAGTTTGAAATTCCACTATTAAATATACTTCCTTTTGTTAAGTGTTTAAGTTATACCAAAATAATGTGTTCCGTTTTCGTGCAATCTAGTGTCCTGGAAAACATAAATTAGCTGCGCACTTTAATTAGCATTGTGCCAGAATTCCGAAGAACTCAATACGAACACAGATCAGACATAGTAAGACAGTAATTGATTTGCAAGTAGCAAGTTGGAGTATACAATTGCTTGACCGAATTGAGCGGTTCAGTGAGCACACAGAATGTTTACCTGCAACGAGTGCGGCCGAAATTATAACAGCAAATCCGGACTTATAAGTCATATCTTCTCCAAACATAAACAAATTCGACACAATTGCGAATTGTGCCAAAAGGTTCTCACAACGAAGGAACGACTGGAGACCCACATGCGGCTTCACACGGGTGAGCGACCCTTCAAATGTACAACCTGTACAGCTTCATACGGGAACAAATCATCATTGGCGAAACACATAAGGTTCCACATAGATAAAGAGTTGAAGACACACAAATGTACCGAATGCGAGTATGGATCTTGGTCAAGGTCAAAGTTAAGAGTACACATGCTACGTCATATCGGAGAACGGCCGTTTCAGTGTCAAGATTGCTCAAAGCGCTTTCACACACGTGGTACTTTAAATAAACATCTATTTGTGCACACAGGTGAACTGCCTCACAAATGCTCCCATTGCGGCTTCAGAAGTAACCAGTTGGGGCACTTGCGGAGACACCAGGAAACACATACTACAGTTCAACGCATTAAATTCACATTTTGTGACAAAACATTTACAGCCAAAGCTAGTTTATCTTCCCATACCAGCTGCTATCACACAAAACCGAAATCATTACAAAACGAATACAGCTGCGTGTTTTGTGAGAAAAAATTTTCATCAAAGCAGAGTCTACAAAACCATGCATTTACTCATAGAGAAGGAAAGCCCTTCAGTTGTGAGATTTGCGAAATGGAATTTAGCGTCTCCGAGGATAGAATGCAGCATATAAGACGTCGACACACTTACGAGAAACCTGAACTGTGTCAATTGTGGAAAACGGTTTGGCACAAAAACTGAATTGCTGAAACATGTACGCACACACGACGGACGAGAGAAGCCTTTCGTGTGTAATATTTGCGAAAAGCGGTTTCGTTCAAAGAACGGTTTTCAACATCATAGTTTCAGATTTCATAGAATATGATACGGAGCGATATCAAATAGAGTCATGTCCAATTATGTACAAAAATATCAAGTGTCAGAAATAATTGCACAGCGAACAAATAGGCTGAGCGAGGATGTCATGCTTTCGTCCATCTCCCAAACAAATGAAGAGACCGAATAGTTGAACAATTTTCAAAAACTATTCCTCACTGGCGGATATTAATGAATAAATTTAAATATATATTTGTATTATTATTGTTCTTAGTCGCTGTGACGACTTTACTTTCCAATCTTCAGGAATTTAGAGCGATACGGTATCCGAATCCAAAAACATCTCATTCACATTTACTACTGTTTATAATAAATCATTATCAGTGTTGTTCAACATAATAAATGCTCACTGATTTAGTTGCAATTGGATGCATCATTTACTTTTGACGCTTGATATTTTAATGCAATAATAATTTAATCAATGAAGTGAAATTACATTTCACTATCGGATTTGATTCGGAAAGAAGAGAACATGATAGAAATATATTTGCATGAATATGACCAGCAGTGTCGCCGTGATATACTTATTGGTTAGATTACCTTGCTTTCCATTGCTCCGGATATTGGAGCAACATGTTTTCCGCCAGTGGAAATTTTTTATATATTTTTTCATTAATACGTACTCCCCTGTGCGTAGAACAGAATAAAATAATACCAATATAAATTTGTACACTTACCAGGAACATGTTCAAAATCAATCGCTCCGATAAGAAAACCAATATATGCAAATGAATTTCCTTTTTTCGCTGATCCCAAATCTGCAACTCGTTTTTCGTCAAATTGTTACTGGACGTCTGTACAATATGATTTTGAAGTAAAGGTTCAGCGTAGATAGCGGGAAAAGTTGATATGACCCACAAACCTCTTAAATGTACAGTATAAATAGTGAATGCATTTAAAATTAAGTACATAAATAAAAGGACAAATGTGGCTTTGATTAGAATTCACACCAAATGTATATTTGTTTCAAAATTCACAGAAACAAAATGCGTCTCTGTGAAGTAATTCCAATGATAGAGCGTTGATAATGTAATACAACTAATGCATGTATAAAGTTGTAAGGATTGGAGCACAGCCGACGATAACAATTGTACATACTTTGTCCACTTAACCCACGAGTGCAGGAATGTCTTCATTATTGTGACGTGAAGTAAGAAGTTCGCATCATATTTGTTAAGTAGCATATTCAGGAAAAAGTTGCACATCGACATGTTTGTATTTGTTTAATATAATGTAACGCACATAATGTTTTGACTTGAAAAACGTTGGCGTATTTGCGAAGCGTCGCGGATTTCAATTTTAAATACATAATGTCTAAATCAACTCAACCCTGAACCGAGGAAAACCGAATGATTACAATGCTTCATTGTAAGAAATGTAACAAAAGTTATAAAGGCAGAGGAGCACACGCACGTCACGTCAATTATGACCATAAAGAAATTCGATACAACTGTGAATTGTGCCAAAATGTTTTCAAAACGAAACATGGATTGGAACGCTACATGCGCATTCATACCAGGGAGCGACCCTTAAAATGCAAGAGCTGTTCTGTTTCATATGTAGACCAATCTGCCTTGAACAAGCATCTTAAGCTCCACCTTGGCAAGGACTTGAAGCCACATATATGTACTGAATGTGGTTATGCATCTTGGTTCCGATCCAACTTAAAGCGGCACAAGCTATCCCATACCGGAGAGAGACCATTTGAGTGCCCATCATGTTTGAGACGCTTTCAAACTCGGGTTAATTTAAATTGGCATAACCATGTGCACATAGACGAACAGCCTCAAGAATGTTCACATTGCAGGTTTAGATGTAACGGGTTGGAGACTTTGCGGGGGCGCACCAGGAAACTCACACAGCAGTCCAAACAAATAAATGCACATATTGCGATAGGTCGTTTCTAGGTAAAGCCAGTTTATCCGCCCATACCAGCAGGTATCACAAAAACACAATCGCATTTCAAGACATATACTGCTGTGTATTTTGCGTGAAACGAGTTTCATTAAAGCAGTGTCTGCAGGATCATGTATTTACTCATACGAAAGAAAAGCCCTTCAGTTGTGAGCTTTGTGAAATGGAATTCAGCTTCAACAGAATCAAGTTGCTACACATAAGACGTCGACACACTAGCGAGAGACCTGAAATGTACGTCATTTGTGGGAAACGCTTCCGCACAAAATCTGATTTGCGGACACATGTTCAAACACATGCAAACTGAGAGAAGTATTTTGTATGCAACATTTGGAGAAGCCGGTTTCTATAAAAAGTTTTTAATATCAATTCACTAGATTTCAAGGATTCTGAAACGAAAGTGCTAACAAATACAGTCGTGTCCAATTTTGTAAAATACTTGTTAGTACGAAACTCATGTTACTACAACGAATTGCGGAGTGAAAAAATAGATCCCACTGAGGCTATGATGCTCACATCCATCTTACAAACAAACTCACAAATTGAATAACTCAACAACTGCTGAGTATTTTGTATATAAAGTAGGAAAGATATTTGAATATCTAGTTGTATAATTATGACCATCGGTCAGGTCATGCTCTGCTTAATTGTTATGACCTTGCTTTCCAATCTAACGGGTTTTAGAGTAATATAGTTTCGGCTTTAAAACATTTCTCATTCCCGCTATCAACTGTATATTGACCATCGGTATGGATGCAGCTTCACTCAATAAACATGTACTGGTTTAGTTATAATTACATAAATCATAAACTTCGGCGATTGATATTTGAGAGGAATGATGATTCAATCTGATTTATGCTTTAGATTCATAACGAGAGATCACGTTTAAAGTTCCATGTAAGTAAATACAATGAGGTGGCTAAAAATTGGAATTCGTTAGTATATTTTTTGGATACTGTCAATAGAAAATATTTATAAGAAGTGTGCCACTTTTTCACTAGATAAATTATATGAAAGCACTTTGGGTAAATTATATTGTTTAGTGCCTCAAAAAATGAAATGATGTACATTTCTGTAAGGTTTGTAAGGACGCGAATAAATGTGTACTCATTTGATAAGCAAATAATTGACACATCCGTCGAAACCATGTATAAAAATGATTTAACCGACGTGTTTATGTCAACAAGCATAAAACTGCATTTAACCGAGGTTTGAGGTTGTACTTGTAATAAGGAACACACTTTTCATATTCGTTTTGAGTAATCAGTTCTCGAAACACCAATGAAAGATTCAGTAATATGTTTAAATCGTTATGTGTGGGTTTAGTATTGTTTCCAAAAATAATCCCTGAGTCGTATTCGAAGGTATTGTTTTTGTTAGTTCATTCTGCATTCATCGAATTCTACAGACACCCAATTTTGTGCACGGAGGAAGACAAGCAGAGCAGATGCACACCGTATGGCAATTCATTTCGCTTTACGTGGAATTGTCCGCCGTTGATGAAAGTAGCTTGTTTTGCTTGCGTTCGTACTTATACTAATGCATCAATGCAGTTTTTCTCTGCGTGGAAATAATGATATATGACTTGTAGCATTGCCTAGAATTCTTCGAACCCCCTTTTATGCATTTGTCCAACTGAACTAAAAATACGTGTCAGCAAATGAAGGCGTGAATTCATCCGTATTTAACACATGTTATGTTTCCTATTAAGGTACTGCGCGCAGGGATGGATAAGAAAAACTGTATGTTGTATTATTTTTTGGGACACGAAATAAAAATGCACATACCCCGTAATGTTCAACTGTCAAGCCCAAGTGCATGAGACAATTTATCAAGGATTTCGTACTGTGTAAAACTAGTACTAACTCAATCTTGTACACGAAAACTTGAAACTCAATTATACAGTCAGCTAAGAGGCATATTATTGTAACGTTGTTCAAATCATTAGTTCATAAGCAGTGGTATTTCTCTATTCAGGTGGACTTGTTATCCACAATGTGAAAGACACGTACGGCGGTTTAGATGGCAAGCTGAAGACAGTTTCGTAAGTAGTGGATATTCTGCGCCGCATTAAATTTTATAAAATGCATTTACTTTGAGCATAGACAACCTTTGTTTCATTTCAGCCTCCGCGTCGCTTTTCATATACATGGTGGAATATATATAAGGCTATCTACCATTATATGTTAAAGGCCTGGCCCTACTCTTGAGTTTATTTTTAAACCCCGATCACACTGACCCCAGACTAGCAGATCGATCGGTAGTAAATACTGATTCAACACCAGTGGATATGTAGTTATTGTGAAAGCTAGTAAGCCTCGGCATCTGACACAATCACTAGTATGTATCTCAGCGTAAAATACATTTCAGTTTTTCCACACCGTGCTGCTTGGGTGCCTGCTCTGAATACTGTTTCTCCATTTTATGTTCCTGTCGTATAAACTTTTTCCAGGTGTTACTAGTTAAGTGGAATTATGCTGGTTGCTCAATTCTCAATATGTTTTCGTTCTTTCATGACAAAACGTAGGAAAGAAAGTGTAGCAACAAAACACGTTTTTATACAGTTGTTCGATTCACAAGGAACTAGTAGTTAATAACTACGTTTCTACTACAAGGCAAGCTCTCAGAACACGCGAGAAGGTACTGGCAGTTACAATAGTAGTTGATAAGTTGTAATTTTAATTTTAGTTTCTGCATTCAGAGAATATTATTGAACAATATTAATCTTGTTCCTATCATCTTTGAGCAAGTAGGTTTTCCACTATGTCGTCCAGCGTTCATTCTTATAGATACTTTGGAAAAATATTAATTGCCACTTAACTTAACCGTGTATCACGTGGCCCTAGAGGTATTGTTGCATTGAAAACCGTTGAAGCAAAAGGGCAGTGTCGCTGATTTGAAAGTAACTGCACACTGGTTACATAACCGTAAAAGTGAACCGAGCAAACTGAATGTTTGAAATGTTTCCTTGTAATAACTGCGACCGAAGTTTTAAAAGCAGATGGGCGCTCGCACAGCACGTTAATTATGAACATAAGAAAATTCGACACATCTGTGAATTGTGTCAAAAAGTCTTCCAATCGAAACAAGGACTGGACCACCACATTCTCCTTCATACGGGGGAGCGACCCTTTAAGTGCACCAGCTGCACTGCTTCATTTGCACACAAGTCTGCCTTGAACAAGCACCTTAAGCTCCACCTAGATAAAAGGATGAAAACATATAAATGTACTGAATGCAATTATGCATCTTGGTCTAGGTCCAATTTAAACCAGCATAAGCTTTGCCATACCGGAGAGAGGCCATTTGAGTGTCAAACCTGTGTGAAACGTTTTCGAAGCCGGTCTCATTTAAATATTCATCGACTTGTGCACACAAGTGAACTACGGCTCAAGTGTTCTCAATGCAATTTCAGATGTAATCGCTTGGATCATTTACGGAAGCACCAGCAAACACATACTACAGTTAAGCGGATACAATGCAAACACTGCGATAAAACATTTCTCGGCAAGGCTAGTTTGACTTCCCATGTTAGTTATCATAACGCAAAAGCAAATCCAACAGAAAATCAAAATATGTGTGTCTTTTGCGAGAAGGGATTTTCAACAATGCAAGGTCTGCGAGACCATATATTTACACACACGAAGGAAAAACCATTCAGTTGCGATCTTTGCGGAATGGAATTTAGTTTTTCAACTGTCAAGTTTAGACACATAAGATTTCGACATACACAGGAGAGACCAGAAGTTTGCGTCTATTGTGCGAAACGATTTTTGTACAAATCTGAGTTGCAGAGACATCTTCGTAAACATGGGAACTAGAGAGGTACTTCGAATATAACATCTGCTGAAAGCGGTGTCCTTCGAAGAACGGTCTTCAATATCACACCTTGAACTCTCATGTAATCTGAACTGAAACGCTCTTTTAGTGTGGTGAACAAACGTAAACACAAAATAACTCAACCGTCGCTGTCAAAGTGTTGGTCAATGATCAAATAGTCTGAAGCTGGCAAACAACTGTTTCCAGCGCATCATGCAAAAGCTACGACGAATTGTAATTAACTTCGCATCACAAAACATTACGTTCGATTATATTTGCTTTTAGATTCTGTTGACAAGTATTTGTGTAAATACATTTAGGGTACTGCATGGAGTAAAACTTTTTTGTGATTCTGATTTTGCAATCGAAGAACCCCAATTTTCCAATTGCAGAATTTCTTTCTAAAATGCTCTGTTAAGCTGATCGATATTGTAACCTTTTAGTACTAAAATGACTGTTGCAGTTCTATGACGATACATGGATGTATTATGTTATTAGTAGTTATTAATTATTTATTATCAGTTTCTGAGAAAAATAATATCTGACTCTGAGATTATATATAAATAGCTAGCTTAATAAGTAATCATTTATACATATCTAGATAACAAATTGCATACTCACTTAGATGCTATTTGATGATTCATTTAATTTGACGAGTTCGGTCTTGGAGAAGCTGAGTTGTTATTTGTTGTGTTATTGTGGAACGTAAATGTAATTAATTTAATATACGTATACAGTATTGGCATTCCCTTTTTGAACGATGTGATTATTTGAAGGTTCGTGAAGTATTTTTTATTATTCTATTGCTGTACAACATTGGCATGAATATAATTGAAAATTAGTTTAGATTTCGACTTTATTGTATAAAGTAATAAATTTGTGTTAACAAAACATCGCCAGCGTTCGATAATAATCATAAAAACCATTGGAACCAAACACGTCTAATGTTTTGGCACAATTAACATAATACATTGTAACAAGTATCTGCACTTCCACATAATGTAATTTGATGCACTAATGTTCAACAAAAGGCATATATCGAATTCATGGCATTTATGCTTCTGTATTTTACACGTTCCTTAAACATGTCTCCTTTAAATGGATGTATTATTGCTTACATGCACGAATACGACAATTGTAACTAATTATTTGTACCAGGTGCCATTAATATGCTTTAATTATGTAATTTTAATAATATCAACGAACATATATTTTTCATCATATGCAAGCTTGCATAAGATAATCTTTTTATGAAGCAAGGCAACACTGTTCATAAATACGCAACATCACAAATAGTTAAAAAATGAACATATACTATTGAACAATACATTAGCCAATGTTTATGTGTACGAAATAAAACAGTCATTCAATAATTGCGCCCGGGTTATTAACAGGTTATGTAAACCGGAATGGGTTCAGTGACCGGATGAAAGAGTACGTTATGCCTGCACCGATGCATTATTTGTATACGCTACTACTAACCATTAAAACATAAAATGAGTGCACACGTAGACACTCAACTTTTATAACCAAGTATTGACGCAAGGTTTCTGAGAAACTCAATCAATTCAGACAGCAATTGTTCGGCAAGATACCTACATTTCATGTAACAAAACACATATATTCACATTACGAATTGGATAACGACATTTCAATAGAACAATATCACATGAAGTACGTGAGTGTAGAATAAACCTCGTGATGTGTCTCCATGAAGTATATCGTTGATGGGTTCGTAACTGAAACAAAGAGAGGATGTGAAGTGTAAAATTGATATCATAACCTACGAAGTGGTTGGTGAGACTGAAAATCCCGGCAACCTGCATCCAATCTTGCAATTAGATAAATTGTACATTAAGAAACCTGCACATTTTATGGAAAACCGTGCAATATAGTTGTATATATTCATATGGGAAAATTGTGTCACATCTACCATTGTCATCATGCATCAAGTCGTAACACTTGGACTGGCGAGTAGGCGAGTGGGCAATGTTTGTGGTGTTGTATAAAAAAGCTTTAAGGTACACGTACGGATACATTTCTCACGAACACATATTCCATTTTTCACTCCACATGGCATGCTTGTACCAGTGCCCACTTTGCTGTAAGCAAACACGAATTCTAACTATGCATATATAATGTACTGTAGGTGAAATTTTCTATGTAGAGCATATATGGTGCAAAGGATGGAATGGAGTTATAAATACATAATAAACAATCTAACGAACAAACACACCAACCATTACACTTATTTAGTCGTACGTAGCAAGCTAAGTTCACAGTAAGTACACAATGGGGCTGACAGTGAAGAAAATTATAACATGTGCAGTGTAACTAATGTTGACAAGTCATTTCGTGTACTCGGGTTGTTGGGTTTGCCCGAGTTCAAGCCTGTGCAAATTTACACATAACTACAGTCACAGATAACGCCAATTTCTGGTCAAAAGTATCATCAGGTTACCGTTTATGGACGTGTAATCGACGAGTGCGCTTTTCAAACTCCGTTCGACAACACGTTTTAAGCGTTGCGTAAAGATAAACTGATGCGTACCTGAATCAATTACATAATACAACTGCTATTTATAGTGTTTGCATTTTTACTTTAAAATCCTTCAATATGCAAACATCAAATATTTAAGTTAGATACCAAAGAATGTGTTCAGTATCGAACTTGTGCAGCAATTGTGACTTCCAAAATAACGTTAGCTCCCTTATTTCACGTTACATGATTAGTAAGAAATTGACTTCAAAATCTATTATGTTTACGTGCAACATTTGTAACAGAAGCTATACGACGAAGAATGGACTGAGGCACCATAATAAGTGTGTTCACGAGGGAGTAAGGCATGCGTGCCCACTGTGTGATCATGTTTTCACAACAAAATCCGACGTGGAAAAGCATCTGAGGATACACACAGGCGAACGACCTTACAATTGCAGCAATTGTCCGAAAACGTTTCAAACAAGGTCAAACCTGAAGTCTCATATGAAGCGTCACATGGGTGATATCAAAAAGATTTACAAGTGCTCGATATGCAAGTTCAGCTCTGCATTTACAAGTAGCTTGAAAGCACATATGCTACGACATACGGGTGAAGCACCTTACAAGTGTTCAATATGCGCCTACAGATGTAATATCAGTTCTAATTTAAGCGGACACATGAAAACTCACCGTAATGCTCAGTTAATAAAATGCAGACATTGTGACAAAATGCTGTCGCATCAACGAAGTTTTACATACCATATGAAGGCGTTCCATTGTACTTCAGAAGTGCAAGAGAAAAACCATATTTGTGTTTTCTGTCAAAAGCCTTTTCACAGGAAAAGTGGGATGCTCATTCATCTTCGCATTCACACAACGAAAAGAGCTTTCAACTGTACCCTTTGCAATAAGGAATTCGTCGGTTCAGGCGACAAAAATCTGCACATCCGACGATATCACACAAACGAGAGACCCGAGCAATGTGAAACTTGTGGGAAACGATTTGTAACAGCGGCGAATTTGAGGAACCATTTAATGACGCACAAATTATCTGAGAGTCGAAAGAAGTGGAAGCTGCGGTATTCCAAAGGCGGTTTGTCAATAAACTTCTTAACATTGCACTCGGCTCGTGATTTAGAACCAAGACGCATTTGCGCGTTTTGTGCAAAACCGTACCATGTGAAAAATCAATTCGAGGACCACATTCGTAAACATATTGGTGAAAAAGCTTACAGTTGCGAAATCTGCGACCAGGATTTTTACTACTATATGGTCAGAAAAAGTCATACAAGAAAATGTCACGCCGAAAATAATGAGTAAGGATTTCAATGAAGAACAAATAAAACTGTCAATGATTATTGGGATTTTAAAGCTTAGTTGATACAGAAAATTAGCTAGGGAAATTTTATAGCCGTTCCAGTGTAGTTTGGTACATATGGTGAAAATAGGAATGTATTGAAGCGCATTGGAAATCAGAAGAAGGTTCACTATGAATATGGGCTCAATTATGTTAAGAATAGTTCAAATATGTACGTTAATGGAAATTTATGGTACTTGCAACTAACGCTTGCCTTTATGTAGTTATCACTCTACATATATATATTTTTCTATAACAATTTAATTCAAAAACTGATTTCCCGTCAAATTGTCGTGTGTAAAATTGTAATATAATTTATGTAATATGCAACACTTATAATAAATAGTATTAGTGTAAATAGTGGATAAGAAATAGTAGTGCCGATAAATATTTTACCACATTCAGTTCTGATCAATTTGTGTTGTAATTTTGACTATATCTGCACAGAAGTGGGAAAATTGGATTCCAAATTGCAACCATAAGGTCAACGTTCCTGCGTTTTTAAAAAATCTTGATTACTTATTTTCAATGTAACGGACATTATAGTAGTTTGGTTTCCGCCTCCGCAAATGTGTCCTTGTAATTTACAATTGTTTTCTAATATATTGGGACAGGTGTAAATCCGAAATGCGTAATTGCGGGAAGTTAGCCGTAATAAATATTTAGTGGTATGACATATGCACGGATATAAGTGAACATAGTCTTAGATATTGACAACTTTGTATAAAGTAGTATATCTGCCACTAATGATGTTCCGGCCTATTAGTAACACCATCTTCAAAACGTAATCCTCTCACTTTATCCGCTTGTCGGGACAGCTTCAATTATGAATATAAGTTCCTGGGATTACTCTAGACGATCATGCATCCTAATTATACCATGCCATTATTGCTAATTCAGAGTATACAATACATTTACTATACATGTGTAACATTGCTAAATAACTACATTATTTCTTTATTGCTTGTTGATCGAGGTTCCATAATAATAACTGCTGCAGCACGCATTCAATGTGTATTCACGTAGCATATAGATTATGTGCGTGTTATTTTACACACAACGCCAGGATATTGTAGGTGAAATATTTAAGTTATAACTAATTTATTAGTGGCTTTTATGATTGATAGTGACGAACTGAACTAAAACTACTTGCCAGCATATAAGGCGTGTGTTCATCCGTATTTAGCACCTGCTGCGTTTCCTATTAAGGTACTGCGTGCAGGAACGGATACGCAAAATGCATGTTTTATTATGTTTCGGGACATGAAGTTAAAATAAACATACCCTGCAATGTACAACTGTGAAACCCATGCTCATCAGCATGTTTCTTACATATTCCGTCCTGTATAAAACTGGAACTCAATCGAGTACCCACAAACATGAAAATCAATTGTCTATTTAGCTAGCCGGTTGCCTGCTGTTTCGACTTTCCTCAAAGCATTAAGAAATGAGCAATTTTATTTCACAGCTCAGCACCGCTTGTGACCAACATGTTCAAAGGCACGTACTCACTGATTGCTGCACTGTAGAACGTTTTCTAGAACGCGTTATGTCGACGTGGTTGTAGGTGAATGTATTATGTCAAATACGCTCTTCGTGATATATGTATGTCTTTACATTAATCAAGGACCTCGCCACGGTACATGTAATTCTTTAACCGTTCCGTAACTTGTATTCATATTACAGTTTTGCGGTTCTCCATTTCATATGTACATATTTTAGTGGCACAATGTTTTAACGTTTTGTATTTATTTTAACGTTTGAATGTTGATTGTTTTTCTCGTTTATCGAAGTCTCAGTGATTGACAATGTACCATTTGTTACGAATGTGCGGCACCAATGCCTTGTTGTGATAACTAGGACGTGTGTAAACCCGAATTCAAAAACTACCGGGAAGGTGTTGTTTGTGATATTGAGACATTTGAGACTCCCAAACACCTTCCCAAATAATAATCTTGAATTTCTGGATAAGTTTCCGAATTAATATATTTTGACCCTTTCGTGAACCTGAGGGTTATGGAGCCACCACTCCCACAGTTGGCTAAATTGACCCAAGATGTAATAATGTTTGCCTGCCAGGAATGTGACCGAAAGTATAAATGCAAAGCGGGACTTAGAAGTCACGTCACGTCTACACATATGAAAGTTGGGTACAATTGCGAATTGTGCCAAGTTGTTTTAACAAGGAAACCAATATTGGAGAACCATATGCGCCTTCATACCGGAGTGCGGCCCTTTAAGTGTACAACATGTGATGCTTCTTATGGAAACAAATCGGCCTTCAACAGGCACAAATGGTGCCACCTCGATAATGAGATGAAGCCGTACAAATGTTCGGAATGCAATTATGGATCTTGGTTAAAGTCCGACTTAAAAACGCACATGAAATGCCATACAGGAGAGAGGCCATATGAGTGTAAATCGTGTGCTAAACGGTTCCGAAATCGAGGTTATTTAAATATACACCAACTTATTCACACCGGTGAACAACCTTACAAATGTACCCAGTGCAACTTCAGATGTCAACATCCGGGAAGTTTGCACAGACATCAAATAACACACTCCTCCGTTGAACGGATTAAATGCACCAACTGCGATACAAAATTCCTTGCCACAGCCGATTTAAAATCGCATATCAAATACTATCACACAAACGAAAAACTATTGAAAAAGGAACATATTTGCATGTTTTGCCGGAAAGGATTTTCAAAAAGATTGAATTTGGAAAATCATGTACGTACCCACACAAAAGAAAAGCCCTTCGGCTGCGAGGTGTGCGAAATGGAGTTTAGCGACACCGGAGCCAAGAATAAGCACATAAGATGTAGACATACTATGGAAAGACCTGAAGTATGCCGCGAGTGTCACAAAGGATTTACAACGAAATCTAAATTGCGGGCGAATCTTATAATACATACGAAACGCGAGAGGACCTTCCTGTGCAAGATGTGTGGAAAGATGTTTGTTTCAAAGGACAGCCTCAATTCCCACAGTAGGAGATTTCACAAAAGTTGAGTTGCAGCGCTAGAAAATGTATATTTGTCTGTTACGGGGCTGCAAAGAGGGAATCCTCGAATGTTGAACGT
This sequence comes from Sinella curviseta, assembly GCA_004115045.4. Lineage (NCBI taxonomy): Eukaryota > Metazoa > Arthropoda > Collembola > Entomobryomorpha > Entomobryidae > Sinella > Sinella curviseta. Next base: position 36,769,553 of record CM023202.3, on the reverse strand, counting down.
ATCGGGATTGGCGAGAAACCGAATTGTTAAGATTGAGGTTATATCGAATTATATTATCTGTCAAGCTATCACACTCAAGGTGTATCGTATCGGCTATCGGATTGACGGAGGTCCCGTCAGCAGTTATACTATATTATTCGTTGTTGAATAACTCATTTTTATTAACAATCTAGCAGTAAAATGGCAAATTGATGGTTGAAAAATTTCAATGGTAATATTATTTTGTAAATAATAAATACAGAAATATTAATTTATTGATTACGTACACTTCATTAACTAGATTCCTCACGTCACATCCCATTGCAATATACATCGGGATCACTCACCTAGTTCGTGTTTTAGTGTGATGAACGCATTAGTGTATTTGCTATTTGATTCAACCAGCAAACTATTATTAAGCAAAGACTAACATTTTATTTTTTCACCATTTGCCAACCAAATAGTACTCGAATTATTGTAACACAGCAATTACCTAATACCATAATCTAGAGCTTTATTGGTGTAATAGAAATGGGAGACAATATTTTCAACAACAGAAGCTCTCGCTGCATAACCCAACACATATTCCGATTGTAAATCAGGTGGTCGTTAGTCTCATGATCGTTTTCACTGCTAACTCGTGATTCATCAAACGTAAGTATTGGATTCGTTCGTTTCGTATTGTAATTCGTCAGTTCAGTTTTGTCTTATATGGCCTCACATTTGCATTGTCAGTTGTGAACTTTGCCCAATGGAATCTAGCTTCACCGGAGCCATGTATAAACATATAAGGCGTCAACACACTAAGGAGAGAGCAGAATTGTGCGTCATTTGTGGAAAACGCTTTGCCACAATATCTGATTTGCGCAGACACGTTCGTACACATGACAAACGGGAGAAGCCTTCTCTATGAACCATTTGAGAAAAGCGGTTTTAATAACAGAACAGCCCTCAATTCCTACTCATTGGGCGCATGCTGTATTCATGTTAACGTATTTCGGGCAAGGCTGCGATGGGTAAGTAAAATGCATTAGGTATTATAATTCGTGACACGAAATTAAAATTAGTATACCCTATATTGTTCAACTGTGAAACTCAAGCGTAGTAGCAAATTTCTCAGATACTAGTACGTCACCTACGTACTAGTTTTGTGTTTCGGTGCACAATTATGTTCCCGTGTACCTACTTGTAGGTTGCGGTTGCAAATTTAACATTGTCAGGATATGAGAAACAACAAGATTTTTGTTGGTTGCTCCATTTAGATGTTAAGTTTAAATGTTTTCTGACAGAACCCTATGTAGTTCCAACAAGTTGTTTAACATTTTTTTAAAGTGCAAGACAAAAATTATGAATAACTACAATACTTCGTACACGTTTCAGTTCTCTCTTCAAGGCGAATAATGTGGTAATTATTACGTAAGAGCTAGGACATGTGTTACTTTAAGCCTTAGCTTCACTAACACTGCGAAAGTTATAAAACAGAACGAACACATATTATTAGGATTTGTCGAGTTTAAAGTTTTTAAAAGATGAAATCGAACTATCTTCTATAATCATGAAACCTGGATCACATGATGACGAGGAACCGAAGTTACCTACTTATTTTTACCAACGTTATGTGGTCATACCGAAACAATCATACTGAATATCATGCCGCTCAGAAAGGGTTCAACATACAAATTCCACAGTGTAGCAATTATATGTCATTACATTTAGATACTCAATTTGCGAACAACCGATAGCTGAAAAGCGGTTGCTAATTACTAAACTACTGTTTACTACACTTGAAGATATAATTTACGCAAAATGTCTCCTAGCAAAATATGCAACATCAGGTACCAAAGTATCGCTCAACTATGGAGACATACAAAGGCATTCCATGATAAAAACCAATTGAAAAATGAAGAGCCCCAAACCTGACTCATGCCCGATATAAAGTTTAAAATAAATTCCGTGCCATGTCCATGTCAGGTTCGGGCGGTCGTTCACGAGTACTTATCCATATACTACTGTTACAGTAGTAATGTATTAGGGAGGCCGAGCTTTCGCGCAAAACCTTCCCCCTATAATCGTAATGTAATGTAACCCTGTGGAGAAACCACCTTACCCCATGTTAGCTACCCAGTTGTAACTTAATTATATTATATTAATAATTTAACATGTAATTCAATTGTTGCATCCGAAATGATTCTTAACATACATTTTTCGACAATTGTATGTGTGCATATTCATTCCAAAATTTAAGTAGACCGACGATTCCAATGTGGGTGACGTTTCTTTTAAATGTATCTAGATACGACATACCTACTCAAAACGTCAAGTAATTATGTTATACATTGACCGGCCTAACCTGACATCGACATGGCACGGAATTTATTTTAAACTTTATATCGGGCATGAGTCAGGTTTGGGGCTCTTCATTTTTCAATTGGTTTTTATTTCTTGCTTTTTAAAATTCAGATACAGCAAAAATATCTCAATATTTAGAATTTTGATAAATTCTATTGGCCGAAAATCAGTGAAAACGTTCGGCCATGAATACAAGCAAGGACATTGCTCAGGACATTTTAAAAGAATTTTCGGTGCTTCCCATCATTATCATCTCTCCAGATTGTTCCTATATTTTATTTGACGAAAATCGGTCAAACCATTCCGCGAGGGGACGAGAAAACCCGAATTTTTAAGGCTTTAATGGATTTTAAATAGTGAAGAACTGACATTTTTCAAGATTTTCGCTTTGTCCAATCACGCTCGCCACCCCAGAATGCCAATAATCTTGGTTTCATGAAAATCGACCAAGCCGTTCCGTCACAAATAGAAAAAAACCATTTTACCCCACTGACGAAATGCATAACCCCTTTTTGATATGCAACCTGCCGTTATATTGTTGCCATTGATTTTGGTTGCCATATCCAGAACTGACCGTTGTTATCGCTCGCTTTGCTCGCGAAAGAATGCCTCGCTTCGCTCGAGGTCAGGTAAGGGGCAAAAAAGCTTGGTATCCATGTGCACTCTGAGATACGATATTCTCAACGCATGAGCACATGAAACTGCACCTTCGTATGTGTACTGGCGGCCGACCATATAAATGTTCCATTTCTCCCAAAACGTACTCTAATAGTTCAAATCTGAAAAGACACTTCAAGGGTCACTTGGGTGTAACCACAAAAGTTCACAAGTGTTCTACTTGCAAATATATGTGTACATCCAGCTATGTATTGAAGACGCACATGAAGTGACACAGTGGATATAAACCCTTTAGCTGTAGAATTTGCGGAAATCGATATAGTAATTTGTCTAACCTGCAACGACATGAAATGGTGCCCACTGGGGTACGACCTCATCAGTGTTCTCAATGCAGCTATAGCAGTACTTGTAGATCCAATGTAGTTAGACATTTCCAGACTCACCAAGAGACTCAATGGGCTACTTGTTCAATCTGCTTCAAAAAAATTCTCGGCCAATTGAATTTGCGACTTCACGTCAAAAAGTTCCATACACCATTGCATGTAAGGAGACCCGAGTATTCATGTGTGTTTTGTTTAAAGGAATTTTGCACAAGACCTAATTTGAATAGACATGTCGTTGTTCAAAAGAAATGCCGTTCAGATGTAAAATTTGCTACAAGGAGTTTAGGAAGAATGTTGACAAATTTCAGCCCATACGATATCATCATTCATTAGAGAAAACGGACATATGCAAATATTGTGGAAGAGATTTTCACTGTGGTTCAAGTTTAAAGAGTCATCTTCGCACTCATCAGAAACGAGACCCATAGACGTACCAAACAGGCGGCCGACGCTCCGTCACGGACGGAGGGGGTATACAAAGATTTAGCAAACCAAAACTAATGATAAAACGCCATAATTCTATATTTTGCGGCAAGCTGAATCACTTGAAGGACTAACACGAGAGGCATCTGCGGAGCCATATAAACCAAACACCTTAGAGATACGAGCATCGAGGTGTTGAGTTTGGTAATATATCCAACAAAACCAGACACTATAACAAACTGCATTCGGAAGCACCGCACATGTTCAGCCGTGTGATTCAGTAGTATTCTACAGCGCACCGCAAATATGTATATACATAATCGAGATTTTAAAATTCTACTACATTGACGGTTAAAGGTAGACTTAAACGGCGTAATTAGATTTACATGGATAGGTGCAATTATGACAGGCCAATTTATTTCCATTCTTTCTAAGAGTAAAGTAAATTATTTGTTTAACATTTGTCATATTAATTTATTGTTGTTGGTGTTGCACGCCTGAAGATTGATGACACCCCGATCGGATTGGCCGTTGTATTTTAGCGATTGTTTTATGCGGAATTTCTACTTTCGGTTACAATGCAGAATATATTAGTTGAAACAATAGAGTATCTTAAATCCCTAACGTTAGTAATTCAGTAGTAAAATGGTAAAATAACTCAGAAATTTGAACTATGTAAAAAAAATTCCATCCATGATGAACGTGTTGTTAATATACAAGCCTTGCAAATATGTAAATAAACTAATATATAAAACATAAAATTTGTCATTGGTTTGTCATTCCTAGTAAGGGAATATGAACATAGCCGGGCTCGACGGCTCAAAATTGTCTGCTGCATACAATTTCTAATAATGACACTCAAATGTATATATCCAAAAGTATTTTTACTGAGAAACCCAAGCATGTTGATTTGTCGTTGATGTGACTGAAGAACAATAAGGAAGGGGCGGTTGCATTTCACGGCTCCCGCTCCTCCTTCAGTCCTATTGTAGTTGAAGATGAGGGTTGCTAGTACCAGTTTTGGGAAATTCCAGGTTTTTAGGCTTAGTTTTCAGGCTCCGTGTATGTATGAAGAGATCTGCGCGTAATATGGACACCTAAGTCACTAGTAAATTTTGTCCCGAATTATAATTGCCGCGCAGCATACTGGTATATGCTTCTGCACACTGTGTGTTGGTAAATGGTAATTTCTGCCGCTACTAAAATCTCTACTCCTCCGAAACTACATTAAAAATCTTTTCGAGCAATGTATTGAATTGAAGCTGATAAATTACTGCATATTCGTGGCCCATTTTGGATTTTTAAATATTAGCCGAGTATTGATAAATGTACGCTAATTTAATTAAATGGTGTTACAAAGTAGCAAAGTAATTATTTTAAAATCTAAAATGGGCCACCGGGCCACGCATAGGCAGTAATTTATCAACTTCAAGTCAAGGTATTGCTCGAAAAAATTGGTTATGTAGCTTAGGAGGAATAGTGATTTTAGTAACGGCAGAACCGTGGATACTACATTTTTTCTCTAGTTTCTTCTTCCTGTAAAGTCGGTTTTTCAGCAATCGCGTTAACAAGGAAATAGGATGTATCGTATTTCACGCACGAAATTCAAATATACTTACCCTATAATATTTAAGGCAGAGCTCATGTTCATACGTTTCGGACATACGTGTACGTTATTCAATTAGTATTAACGGCGTATGATACCTGCTCATTGAAAAAATATCTCGTTTTTCTCTACCACTTGGTCGCATCTTTATGGTATATAATATGCAGGACCCCCACTGGAGGTATTCGTTTACAAATATGTATGCTTCGGAATTGTAAGGTACCATTTTCCCCCTATTTTTGTAGCCACGTCCACACTGATATCATTATAGTGGTTTCTACGCTAGAAGCAAAACTCACTCAAAATAAAAGGATATGCTTGTATCTAATTTAGCAAGAAATCCCCCATCACAGAAAAGACCCTGGGCACGTACGTCACCGCATAATGCATTTTAGCATTGTCACAACATGTTGTTTTATATGCCTGACTTCGTTAATTTTTTTCGTTGCTTCCTTTCTGTGGTAAACAGTTTTGCTGAATGAAGTGAGTTAGCCAAGTTTTTTTTAAATTTCACACAGGAGTAAGTAATAATCTCCGATCAAAAGATCATGTGCTTGCTGTGTCGGTGCTATTTCAAATGATACAATTGTACTTTGGATTTCTGACGCGGGACAACTGTTTTGTACGAGGACAAACACACATTGTACATAATAGATATCTACTTGTGGTTAGGATTTTGAAAAGGTGATTTCGAATTAAGTTGAACCTCTTTCGTTAAATTCACAACTTTTAGAAAACGGTAATTACCAACTAATTATAATTGACACATAGCGGTTCTTCAGTGAGATATATTAAAATTGAAAACAGTTGAGGCATTATTATCACACCACTAGTGTCGTTGTTAAAATACATAAAGCACATAATTGTTAACAGTACCTTAATGGTATAACAATATAAACCAGAATGTTTGCTTGCAATGAATGTGCCATGAGGTTTAAATGCAAAAGGACACTTACATATCACATTAACTCCGAGCATAAGAAAATTCGACATACTTGCGAATTATGCCAAAATGTTTTCAAGACGAAACAAGGATTGTACAACCACATTCGCCTTCATACAGGCGAGCGGCCATTCGAGTGCACCATCTGTAAGGCTTCATACGTAAACAGGTCAAACTTGACAAAACACAAACGGATTCATCTCGAAAAAGATCTGAAGCCACAGAAATGTATTGAATGCAATTATGCAGCTTGGTCAAAGTCACAATTGATCAGGCACATGGTGCGTCATACTGGAGAGAGACTATTTGAGTGTCAAACATGCATGAAGCGGTTTAGTCGCCTGGATCTTTTAAGAAGCCATCAGCTTGTGCACACAGGTGAACTGCCTCACAAGTGCCCCCAGTGCACCTACAGAAGTAACCATTTGTCGAGTTTGCGGAAACATCAGAAAACTCATGAAACCGTTGAGCGGATACAATGCCCACATTGCGATAAAACATTTATCGGCAAAGCCAGTTGGTCTTCACATGTCATTAATAATCACACAGAAACAAATATATTAGAAAACAAAAATGTATGTGTGCTTTGCGAGAAAGTATTTTCGAATAAGTGGGGCCTGCAAGACCATGTACGTACACACACGAAAGAAAAGCCCTTCAGCTGTTATCTTTGCGGAATGGTATTTGGCTTTTCCAGAATCATGTTTAAGCACATAAGGTGCCGCCATACTAAGGAGAGACCTGAACTGTGCGTCGACTGTGGGAAACGCTTTTCTACAAAATCAGAATTGCGAAGTCATCTCCGTACACATGGGAAACCTTCCTTTCTCTGCAGCTTCTGCGGGAAGCTTTATTATTCAAAGATTGGTCTTAACTATCATTGTTTGAGACTTCACAACAAGTGAGTTGTTCCTAACACGAAATTTGTTGTGTGTCTTTTACATGTATGTATAATATATAGAAGACATATCTGTAGAATGGCAGAGCTAGGAAATAAGAACGCGTGCGGGTGTAACGAATACCTTCATCTGTATAGTAATTGTAGACTCAGAATTGCCTTCGCTTCCAAAATAATTTCTTCCGTCATACTGTTTTCAATTGGAATGAAAATTAATTAAGGTGTATTTTTGAATGTACATGACAGCCAGACTTGTCATGTTGAGCTTAATTTACTGCTCTTGTTTTCCTTCTGTGCAACCTATTTTGGGGTTGTGGAGTTTTTGGTAGGAGTTTTAATAATGGTGGGAATTACTTATGTACTAATAATAATCTTTAGTAATATAGTTGTTATTATAACGTTTAAGTTAAAATATGCTTATTTTACAGTATTTTGTTGAACCTTGTATTATCATCTGAATTGATAGTTCAATTCCAAACGTGTGAGCCATTTATTTGTCAGATATCTCATAAAATCGTTCAAATATTATTGTAATGTGTAGCCGTTGTCAAACATTTGCACCAAATAGGATTGGATACCAGACACCCTCACAAGCAGTTAATTTTAGATTGTTAGTGCAGTATATTAGAGGTCAAGCACGCCATTCCTATGCTATCGACTTGCAACCGTGTGGCTTAGCGCCATTAACCATACCTTAATCTGCATGTATTAACTTCAAGCATGTGGAATGTGATATATATAGGAATCAGATATACAATCTAATGAACATACATGACCTATGGGTACGGACTTTTTTAGGTACCTGAACAAAAACAAAAATTCTGCCCAACACTCCGATGCTCGGGAACATTTCAGTTCACATTTGGATTATGTCAGCACGTACTATCTAAAACCAGTTCCGCTTTTGCCAGCCATATCACCACCACGTGCACAATTTGGTATATCGAATAACGGCATCAATGTATATCGTGCCATGATATTCAATTGTGTACAACTTACAATGTTCTACACGGTCAGTTCAAGCGAACGTTTCTTCACTCTGGGATATTATGTTCCGTATCAGCCGTTACAAAACTCCATACACCACCAGATAACAGAAGTGTTAATGCTTCATTTCTCTATTCTAATCACTTACCATTTACGCGGCAGAAATAATAAAGGTAGATGTATTTATTTGTTTATCCTCAGGCCGTGTTGTTTGCTTTATTTTGGTAACCACGTACAATCTGACACCAGAATATTAGATCGTTCAGTTGAAAATATTGATTCAACACGAGTGGATGTACTGGTATTCAGTACGCGGACAATATTCTACATCCGACATGGTTCTCAGCAATTAAGTCGATGTGGAGTGCAAGTTGACATTTAAATATTGCGCTGCTTAAATGACTGGTCCCAATAATAGGTTTCAGTTATTTTTTCGATGGCAGATATTTTTGTTAGTGGTTTTGTGATAACAAGATTGGTGGCGGTGACTCCATCCACCTCATTAGGATCTGAGACTTTAAAATTATGCAAGAAAGTGTAACATAAGCAAACACAAGTTGTTCGATTTACATGGCCCTAATTGTGAATGACTGCATTTCTCGCGCACTCACGGCTCTCAGGATACGGTCTTGTCCACTTGCAGAAATAGTTCAAGTAGTACCATTATGCTTATAAATCAAGTTGGCGGATGCACGGTAAAACTTGAGACTGCAGTGTATCCGGTTGTCTTTCATTTCAACTAAAAATAATAGTTCTATTCATTTCACTAAATTTTCGTTGCTGTATGATACTTTTTACCAAAAGTTAATAAATTTGTAAATATATGTTGAATGTCACCAACAGTAGTGTCATGTTCTACTTAATTCTTGAGCACTGCGCTTTCGAATATACATGTTTTGTGCGTAATAATGCGCCTGATAGGACCTCTCATTATTAATTGCTACTATTACACATTTATGTACAATGAAAAACACAGTTCTGCATAAAACGTTTACTAACCGAGTTAGTTGCAACTTACTAAATCATTCAGTTTTGATGTATTTCTTCAGAAGAAAGTAAATCATTTTTATATATACTGGATTATTGGCAGCAGCGAGCCATCTAATACAGCATATGATTGTAAATGATTTTGAGAGAACAACTGCATTGCTTTCTGTTTTCCTATTCTTCTCCCTATAGTAGCATTTCATATTGTGTCATTTTTTATTTCAAAGATTTCATTGAGCAATCCGCGCACATTTCTGTACTTCTTGAATCCGTTCGTACCGAGCGAATCTCTCCAACATTTTGAAGAAGCTGCAGAGAGAATTACCAGATGCATTCATTGAGTGTTTGCAACCCCCATATTATCCTAGTGGGTTTATAGTAAGTACAGGCAGTGTTAGAAAAGAACAACCTTGAATACTAAACCTTTTACATCCAACTAACAAGCCCAATACATAACGAAAGAATAAGTGTCGCTACACTCAGAAAGACACAGAAAGCTGCTTCTGCGTTTGCACACTTAAGGGTAGCTAGAACACGCTGCGTGTAATTAAGCTGGGACATCCCAACATGTGCTTTGACAATCTACAGGTCACTCAACGTTTAATGGTATGTAAGTTTAAAATGGAACAAGGAATCCTAATCATGCGACGTGATATTGAGGAAGTACCACACAGAAAAATTGGTTTCACCATTTAAGTTTTACGTTCGTTGTCTTCGTGTATTAAATCAGACTTATTAATTCCCTCAATATGTGATTGTCATCTTTATTAAAGGTTGAGCGAATGTGGTTTCTCTTCATTATTCAACTTTACATTTTAATTTTCAGTGTTTTGCTGATGAAAATTTTCTTCTAGCCTGCAAAACCAAAAGATTGTTTAACTGAATCTATTTTCAAGTCGATAATATCAAAGCACTATAGTCATCGCACCGTATGGAACCCCTTCCAACCATGGAAGTTAGGTACCTATAAAAGTGTGACAAATCCGCATCATTTTTGGAGGAAATTTCCAATTTGTATTTACAACAATGCTTGCAAAGTTTTACCATCATTCAATCTACTTGTAGCATTTGCGGAAAGCCGCATCTTTCAAAGGTCAGTCTTCAGCGTCATTGTTTGAAACACACAAATTTAATTGTATCTCACACAACTATTCTTTGTAATACGTCTTTTGAGCGTGTGTCACATGTGCGGCTGCAATTATTTCCTTCAACGCCCAAACAAACCCACAACAATATAATTCAATCCCTTTCAAAGAAAATTGTTTGCAGTTGGATCGCTTTGTTCAAAAGGTGAACACAGTATTTCAATATATATTCGCATAAACTGGATCAACTGTTCTGCCGTGCTGTTGTGTGAAAACCAAATATGACCTTGCTTTCCAATCCACCAAATGTAGGAGCCCGAGTTTTTTCAACCAACTGAAATTTCGCGCTCAATTTGCTATCATTTTTCATTAAAGTGGAATCGTCAATGGAGTTGTACATAATAAATGAATTCTAGAATTATTCAATGTATTTGTGTTCGCATATTTTGCATTTTACGTTAAACACATTAGGAATGAAATTAAGTAGTATTCAGCTCAATACTACAATTCCTACGCCGAAATATCTATTTTAACCTCTTATCAGCATGATCAGTGGATGTTGACAGAGCAATTGAATTTTCTGCTTACCTACATATATTTCGAGCATACAAGATATTCCTTGCAATTGTAACAATTTTCAGGCTTTCATGTAGAAGAATCCTCACACATTTCAGGGATATTTTAAGATTTTCGTATACAGTGGACCTCTTAAGGAATTGTGTGTTATGAATTGCATTTCCAGTCACTACCGACATCAATTCTGCTCCTACATTTATGTGGTCCTACTTTTCAACTCAGAACCACTACCATGGCATACTCATTTTCCGCTATCTGCCGGTCGGTCCCCACAAGGTACTCCAAGAGTATTACTATTAATATTGCCCAATACGGTTGTCTAACTTAGAAATGTGTAAGTATATATGTAGTCCAGCCATTCATAAAAAATAGCATTCGTTGGATGGACAAATACAACCCAAATGGCCAAGGTAGTCATTTATGCATGCCATCGCGCACAGGGAAGTGAACCCCTAGATGGGTAGTGCTTATGCTGGGCATGGACGAGTTGTTAGGTACCTACATAAATGACTTTATTCGTCACGTACACAAATTGTAATATTCTCCCAGGCCGAGAGAATACCTGGACCGCGCTTGCTGCGAATGCTTCTTTGACTAAAAGCCTCGACAGTACATATGAAGAAAATGTGCACATATTTTGAAACAAACAGCTATTTGTAAAGCGATCAATTGCTCATTCGCTCAAGTCAGGTCAACAGATTCCGCACATTACGGCTCGGTGTGGTAGTAATTTAAATGTGGTTTAATAAACTAGCGGATTTAGAAGAACAACACTTCAATAATTTGGTAACGGTGGACGTAATAGAAGTGCAAAGATTATTTAAATAAACAGTAACTGCATTTACGTAGGCAGTCAATAAAAACTGTGCCGTGTTTCCAGTTAACTGTGCGCCACCCTGAAAGCGGATCAATCGTTTATTAACAGCCAATACGTTGCGGCTGTTGAATGGACAACATAAAGTACTGTTGAGACAATTAATTGTTTTTCGTATACAGCTATTACCTAAATGCAAAATGTTTACGTGCAATATTTGTAGCAGAAATTATGCATCACGCCCAGGATTATGGAATCATATTAAGTCCATTCACGAGGGACGCATACACGTGTGCAAACTGTGTGATCATGCCTCGACAAACAAATACGACATGGAAAGGCATATGAGGATACATACGGGTGAACGACCTTACAAGTGCAGCCATTGTCCCAAGGACTTGGGGCGATTGCTCTATCTAGCTCACTGTATTGCAAGTCCTTTCGCGGCAAAGGATATGAAAGAAAATGTTGTGGCAAAAATCTATTTTCAAGTTGTTCGATTTGCAACCCACCAATAGTGAATAGCTGCATTTCTAATAAACGAAATTCTCTTCAGACACAATAATATCTCTTAATTGTTACAGTGGTAGTTGATAAGCTGTAATATAATTTTTCATTTCCAAATGAAGACAAAAGTTTTAAGGAATATAAATATCGTACACATCGGCTTGTACTCTGAGCTTTCTAAAAGTATGTGTGACAATCAGTTGATCAGCGTTGATGAGAAAAAGCCTACCTGAAAAGTATAATTATGTACAATGTTATGTTAACTTATTTTCTGGCGACTTTGCAAAGCAGTTGTAGAAATTTGGAAATCTTTGTTAAATTAGAGCAGTGTTGCTAAAATCGCAGTTAAAGTAAATATTTTAAAGGTCACCGTAGTTGACCACAGAGGAAACGAAATTCTAACAATGTTTCCTTGCAAGGAATGTGACCGAAGTTGTAAAAGCAAAAGGGAGCTCGGATATCACGTGAATAATGAACATAAGAAAATTCGACACACCTGCGAATTGTGCCAAAATATTTTCAAATCGAAGCAAGGATTGGATGATCACATGCGTGGGCACACCGGCGAGCGACCCTTCAAGTGCACCAGCTGTACTGCTGATTTTGCACACGAATCAAACTTCACCACCCACCTGAAAATTCACCTAGATAATAAGCTCAAGTCACACAAATGTACAGAATGTAATTATGCATCTTGGTCGAAGTCATACTTGAGCAGGCATTTGCTAAGTCATATAGGAGAAAGGCCTTTTGGGTGCAAAACCTGCTTGAAGCGGTTTCGAAGTCGTGCTAATTTAAATCGACATAAACTTGTGCACACTGGTGAACAACCTTACAAGTGTCTCCAGTGCAGCTGGAGAGTTATTATCTGAGAGTCGAAACAATTGGAAGAAGCGTTTGCACTCTAATGGCGTCTTTCCGATGGACTGCGCAACATTGTATTCTTCCCGTATTAGAGGAACAACATACAGTTGTGTGTTTTGCGGAAAACCGTACCATGTGAAAAGTCAATTCGAAGACCACATTCGTAAACACATTGGCGAGATGGTTTACAGGTGTGGAATATGCGACAAGGATTTTCAGCATTTGCAGAGCAGAATACGTCATACAAGAAAATGTCACGCCGCTAATAATGTGTAAGTCCTGCATTGGAATATAGATAAACAATTAAAGATTTAGAGTTTTAAATATTATCCCTGGTCCATCGGACAAAGAGCAAGGGCAGTATTTTCCGTAAAGAATTAAGTATAAAGGGGGAGATTTATCGAATTAAAAAAATACATGGTGTACATTCTAAAAGAGCAGTTGGCGTATTCATATTATGGAACCCAATATGTTAATAATAGTTAAACTATGTACATATTTTGAATATTATTTTAATTACAAAAGAATTTTGTTTAAATTTTATTTATCAAAAATCTACAATATATACATTACTTCTGTCACCATAAAACTAAAAAAATGATTTTTCGTAAAATAGTCCCGCAGGTAAAATGTCACCTAAATATCATTTGCAGCCTTTAAAAATGACCCCATACTTGTATAAATAATATTTTTAACGACATCATTTCCGCGGTTAAAATGTACGAGCTGTGATAAAACATTTATCGGCAAAGCCAGTTCATACTTTCATATCAGACACTTTCATTCAAAATCAATGCTATTTGAAAAAGAAAATATGCGTGTGTTTTGAGAGAAAGCATTTTCAAAAAAGTGGCTTCTGCAAACCCATTTATTTACTCATACGAAAGAAGAGCCCTTCCGTTGCGAAATTTGTCAAATGGAATTTATCACTGCTATCGACAAATGTAACCACATAAGACGTCGGCATACTAACGAGAGACCTAAAATCCGCGGCCTGCGTGCAAAGCGCTTTCCCACAAAATCCAATTTGCGGGAGAATGTTCGTACAAATGTGAAACGTTAGTAGCCCTTCTTACGCAATATTTGCGGAAATTGGTTTGTTCCCAAGAGCAGTCTGTCATTGCGGGAGATCTCACACAATCGGAGATGGATCCCAAACACATGAAGGCTTATATATTTGTCTACCAGCAGTTCCATTACGCCAAGTTTGAGGACGAATGTACGAACGGGAAAATCAATACATACGAGACTCCAATGATGTACTTCATCCCAATGCAATTTATACAAAATATATGATTTGACTCTTTGTACAAATGATTATTTGCCATTGCGTGGTTTACATATATATTGGTTTCAAAACATATACCCATGAATGTGAAACGAGAATAAATAGATATAATGATGGGGCGATGTAACTCAAGGTTTGAGGTTTTGTAAGCACTGCATTTGTTCATCTCACAATGAGAGTACCCAACCTCGTGGAGCGTAAAATCCAAATTTGGGGACTTCCGATATGTAAAAAAGAGCGCTGAAAATGATGCCACTTTCAGAATCTGCTAAATGTTAACTGGACAGCCTCTACGGGCGTTGGTTTGTCATAAAGTAGCTAAATGTACGATGTTACAGTACTTGAAAATCCGGTAAAGATGAATATGCGCTTACCAATAGATCAGAATCAGAATGTACGTATCAAAGATTAGAAGAACCAAACTGTAAATATTTTATTGTTCGTGTTTTGTAGGGCCAACTCACATGAACCAAGTACCAATAAATACGACGATGGGAGTCAATCGTGTATTTCATTTCATGTTCATCATAAATGTTTTGATGAGCCAAAATAGCAAAAAAGGGAAGAAAGTCAACATTTTCTTTTAATTTGTTTTCATAAATACTGGATTTACTTTGCCAAAAGGTCACTAAAAACTGTCCGGATATTAAAGCATTTAATATATTTTGTCTCGATAACCAGAAGTCCATCGTTGCCATATTTGAATTCACTCTAACATGCTATATTTGGCCACTTTAAGCCACACCAACGGCCGTAGAGGCTAACCGCTTAACATTTAGCAAATTCTGAGAGTGGCAGCATTTTCAGCGCACTTTTTTACATATAGTAAGTCCTCAAATTTGTATTTATTTCTCCACCAGTGTGGGTACTCTCATTGTCAGACTTCTAGTTCAGGCCCTGGAGTCTTTGACTGCAACTGCGAGACTACTTTTATTACAGATGAATTTCAGCTTAAATACTAGTTTTAAGGAATAGTACAATGAATGGAATATTTATGAAAGGGTACATTAGCAAGATAATGGATGTACACGAAAAACTAGGAAAGGGTACATTGTGAAAGTTTTGACACTGCATTGAGTACTTGGTTACAGCTATTTCCCATAAACAGATTACTTACTAAATAGGTACTTAGGTAGGTACATAGTTTTACATGGACATACATATGTATAATTTATACTGATGCTTAACGTAAGTAAACAAAGTAGGCAACAAATACTAGGTACATAATATTATGACGAAGCATTTAAGTGAAGATATAGACTTCGTTGATATCAATAAACAAGTAGGTACATAATACTAACTAGGTATATTTATGTAGGTATATTTATGCATATTAGTATGGCAAAACATTTGGCGACATACTAAAGCGTAAACAAAGAAGTAGACATTTTGAGGTACATTTTCCAATAGGTATATTTGGTATTATGCTAAAAATGTATGTGTGACAAACGGGACCAATGGTCCAGACATGTTCTGTAGTATATATTCTTTGATGATTTTATATTCCAATCCACCGGATTGCGGAGCAATGTTTTTCATCAATTGGTATGTTATTAATCTAGTTAAAGTTTATTTTTGTGGTAATTATTGAGGAAACTTTATGAGAAATAAATCAGGAATTTTGTGTATTTTTATAGCGCTTTTATTAGATTGCCAATGGTGGGTTAGCGACTAGGTATTAGGCCTTGCAAAGCATTGATGTTGTTGATTGTGATGTTGGTGGCTGCTGCTGAGAGCAGGTAGTGCATTTTATCATCATAATCATATAAAAAGCAGACACACATCCTCAAGTCTGCTGCATCATGTCCTAGTTCACAATTACATACATACCTATAGAGTTATTCTGCATCCTTGTTGCATATTAGTGTGTCACAACCCCCATAATTGTCATAGTTTAAACATTCTACTTTTTAACATTATTTTCAATGGTGCGTGATCGTTACAGGTACTATTGAATGTTAATGTACATAAAAAATGATGCCAAACTGGTTGTTGTCTGTTAAGTCATTTATTTCCAATTTTTTTCGCAAGGAGAAAATAAAGATATTTTTAATGTATAGGGCAAAGTTAAACATCTTCAAACTTGTGTAGATAACTATTTTAAATAACTCCATTTTCCCATTGGACACAAATGCGTATATCCTATAATGTTTTTTCCAGGTAATTTAAGCGTATGTTCGTAGACAAGATCCTCTGCATACTATACCACAAATGTATCCCTAAACATGTTATTGACTGCGGAAAATTGGTGTATATTGATGTTAGAAAGTTGTATGTAACTCTTCATATTCGGGACCGGAAAGTATTGGTATAGCACATCTAGGTAAAGCTCCACGGTTCTCAACTTTTAAAATGATAATAACAGCATGTAGTACAAGAGCATTTCATAGAGTATACTAGTAATAAGCATTTCGTTTAGAATTCTAGGGTGAGTGGTTTCGTTTAGAATGTATTTTACACTTTCAACGTTATTCTCCTTTCATGCTTATTATAACAATTATGTATTGATACATATAAATATAAATGAATATAAATTCATGTTTTGATGTATATTAATATTAATATTTAATTGTATTATTTGATATTTTAATTTTATTATTTAATTAATATTTAATTAATTTTAACATTTAACACTGTGCAAAGCATCAAGCTTATGTCAATAATAATTTGCAAGCATACACTTTTAATAGCCGAACCAAACCTGAGAAACCGAACCCAAGCACTTTGCAGTCCAGTTCACTGAATGCTGCAGTGAATGCAACAGCTCTTACGCTGTGTTTTATCAATTAACACAACTCGACAGTTGTGAATTTAAACTGTAATGCTCTTGTGAACTAGGTTGTGGTGCGGTCGCTAGAAAACTCTCAATAAATATGTCATTATGTCGAGTTGGAATTTATCATTTCGTTGTCTGGTACACCTTATAATGTGTGGTTATTATTGATAACTTAAGCTTTTACAAAATTGTCCAAAATAGTAGATTTGTGTTAATGAGCCATTGCTGGTATCAAATGCTGAATTCACATAGCATCACACACCGCATGCACTTCACTGCATTACTGATACGTGATTATATAATAGGGTAGGCATCAATTAAATGGTTAATACGGTGCAGATTTCCTCAGTCGCCTAAATTAGATAACTCACTACTGTCCTCCTTTGGGAACGTCATTTGACAATGAGGGCAAACGTTATAATGCCATCATTAGCATTATTGTCATTGTCATATTTGCTTACATTTAATGCGAGACTCGAACACTCTTCACCGCAAATACAGGTTTCAGGTGATTAGGATTTTTCTGATCAACCACCGCATTCAGTATTTTCGTAAGCTTCATAAATAAGATTGCTAAGAAATGCAATATTAGTAACCGTAAGTTCCATCCAAGCATAATCAAACTAGATGTAATTACATGTTTCCTGCATTGCTTGAGAACGAATATAATCACTTCTAGAATTAGCGTCACAGTAGCGCATGCAACACCGAATAACAAAACAAGAAATACAACTGCGACGTTTCCCTTCATGGAGGCTCTCTCAGGGGGAACATTGTATGTATCTCTCAGGTACAATTTGCCGACGAAATCGGCCCACCATTCCATCAGTCCAGAAACCTTAATGTGACGAAATCGGCGCAGCACAATGGGCGGGACGTTCCCGTAGATGTCGAATACCAGAGTTAAGTTTAGTAGATTATGTTGTCCAACTGATACATCAGATTGCCCCGACATTATAATAAATCTTTTGGCACTCATACATTGAGTCGAAGGAAGGACAAATGCATGCTTGTCACACCTCTGCAACTCTTGAATCATATTCCTTTCTTCACCATCCCATAACTTGTTTTCAAAATATTCCGATACCAGTCGAAAGTAAGCCTCTTTATTTGTCCTTGAGCTGTTAAAATATGGAATTGTGCTCTGGTTCGAAAGTAATTTTGCAAGAATCTTTGGTACAATTGGATGAACTGATGAATGTACAGAAATGTCGTACAGCGTATCATACAAATTTACCTGAAGATCTTGAGAAAACAAGATGGCGGTCAAACTATCAGTCTCCGTATTTACGGAGTAAAACTCGGTTGAAATTTGTGTATCGTTAGGTTGAATCGTCCAGTTTGTCAAACTATCCATGCTACGGTTAGACTGGTCCGGCAACTTTGTCACCTGGAGCTCAGAAGACCTGACGTATATTTTAAAGTCGTTCGCGACAAGGTCGTCAAAATGTTCGTATAAAATGGGTGTCCTCGGTGTAATCATATTGTAGACATTGTTATTTTTGTACGCGTTGCTCAGCACAATTCCAACTAGCAGGTACGTTCCGAGTACATACTTAATGGCCTTCATTTCTACCAGGCGGCTTGGAAATGGGTCTCCTTGTTCCAGAAGTACTTTTGCAAACGCCAACGCATTGCCAATTAAGTAGTGTGGTTCCATGGTTGAGTTTTTCTCGGTGCTGAAAGGCTGCCAGAAATAAGATGCGCCAACGGCTAGAAGCAACAAACATGACAGCGTTGAAATCCAAATATACTTGTCGTAAACATTTACAAGCTCGGAAAATGGATAAGGTTCCGTCCCCATACGCCCGCAGCTTATAAAGCGTAGACTGCCGTGAGGATTTTTGGGAGGTACGAAAAAGTAGGTTACATGTGGAGACGGATTTGGCGTAATCCTTATGCTCAATTGTATGGGAAATGGCAGCCCATATTCACGTTTTTTATGATTGATTACTCTACCCGACGCAGTGCAATAACTACCATTGTCATGCTTTATTGTGTAGTTTCCCATTGCCAACTTCAAAATGGTCGCATAGGAAAACAATAAACGATTCTCGTCGCTGTCCAGCGTAACAAGTTTATTGGTGTTGGGGTAGTCACAGAATCTGATGTATTTGCTAATGCGGTCCATTCCTCGAAGCGGAATGTGCCCTGCGCTCATGTCCTTTAAATCCCAATACATTTGCTGTCCTTGTTCCGCGTAACGCACTATCGCCAAAATATTTTGAAACGAAAGCTTTTTGTAGAAATGTACGGACATACTGATGGTTTTCAAAAAGTCGCCGCTTCGACAGCCAGAACATCCAACCAATATGCTAACATGACTTATAAATATTGTGGCGTTCCAGAACTGAACGTTATTATTAAATGACACTATTGCGTGAAGGAATATACTGCTTGAATAGGATGGACCATGCGTCTTCAAACTGTCCTGGCTAAGCGTAGGATATTCCGGATTATACTCCTCCATCCAACGCCGGATATCAGGTTTGTCGTATGGAGAAACCGAGCTCGAGAATGTAATTAGGACGTACACTATCGGACCCGACGATGACGGTAGGAACCTCGTGTCTTGGTGCCAATGCACTGCATAATAAAACGTAGTTGGAAACCGTACATCTCCTCGTTTTCGAATGCTTCCACTCAACAACAAATCGACGTGAATGTGTCGTTGCCATGTTTTTGACGCTGACGAAAATTGGAAATGGTCGAGTCGAACACAATTACTGTTGTCGTACAAAGCGGACGCATTTACCACAAACCTTGAGTAGCGGCAACTAGGAAACTTTTTATTAGCGCATTTTTCGTCACACGTTTCTTTGAAGTAGTACTCTAAATGTGTGAACAAGGGCAATGACTGGATATACGAAAGTGTTCTTAACCTAAACGCTCGGACAATCAGCGGCAAAGTTGTTTGTCCGATGTCAATGTTCATAAAATTGTTGACAACTATTAGGTCGTTCCCTGAGACAAGGGGTAACAGAAATTGATCAAAATTTTCTAGAGAAACTGGCAATGGCTTTGGTACATCCCACGCTTTTGCCTGAACCGCAATGGCCAACAAGGTAATACTTATGAACTTCATTTTTAATCGTTCCAAACTTCACCAATTATATGGCTGTAATTAATACCAATGATCCTAAGATTGTGATGATGATATTCGTATTCAGATATCCACATATTAATAATCAAATTTTACGATATCCTCGAACCTACTATTTCAAGTGTTCTGAGAGAAAAATTAATCAGAAATTCCAGATTCAGTTGTCTGGTTTGTACTTCAGACTGTATGACTTATGTAATGAAATTCCAAATTGTCTGGTTTGTACTTCAGACTGTATGACTTATGTAATGAAATTCCAAAGAATTTCTAGAAATATACGCTACCACAAACGTACACTCCAGCAAAGTATTCGAAAGAAAAGCATATCAAGCTTCGACTTGATGGACGAAATGCAAGAGAGAGAATGATTCTAATGCTGCCCTCACGATCGATGTTATTTTTCAGAAGTGTCCTACCCTGATAATATATACGACGTATTTTCTCCGTCTCGATACAAATTAATAATTTATGTGTTGATGTCGGGAGTGTGGGCATATTAATGGACTGTAGGCTCCAGGGTTGCCATTCAATCGTTTTCCGCTCGTATGTATACCCGTGGTGTTGATAAAATGTCAAAGCGTAGCACTGAAAGCTTTGTGCTGAAATTATACAAATGCCCAATAAGATTTGGCCTGTATCAAACATGAAACAAGTCGATGTACAATATACGTATTCGCTTCTCCTAGTCACTTTCTTGAAAACACTGATTAGACATAGACCCATGTCACTATATATGCCAATATTCCTGAAGTTGTTCGTTGGATGCAATGCAACAACTCAGAATATTTTGCTCCGCATCAAGAAGGCCCACTTCTCTTTTATATTCAAATGCTGCAGCAGTATACGTGTCTTTTTATTATATGTATGTGAGTTACAAGGTGGATTCAATTTATTTCAGAAATCGATAATCCTTGGTCATGTTTAATTTGCACGGATAGTGTTTAATGTTATGGTCTCATAAAGTTATGCTGCTTCAATATCATTAACAATGAAAAACAAATTTGTAGATAACGTCGTTATTGATACGGTCAAACATAATTAACAACCGAGTAGTGACTGACAAAGGAAAGAACATTTTCCTATACATTTCATTTGTTGTAACCACATCTCACACTCCCTAATTTTAAAATACTCATGTACATGTGTATATATTTTCCGCTGAAAATTTTAAAATAAAAATTCATACAAATCCATCGGTGGAAATATTTAGTTCGTCTAATCTACGGTACAGCTGAAAGTAATAATAATCAATTTTTAGTTATAATAAATGTTCAATTAGGAATATAAATTTGGATGTATGTAAATATAGCTTGTGACATCAAATGACACCATATGAAGAATCGTAAATTGTGTAGGAGGTGTCGTAATTCCTATATCTAATTGTTTTATCAAATTAACGTACGTAATATCAGTGTCTGCTTTTGCCAAACGTTACAGTTTCAACAGGATTTGCGCGTCTGACAAAATCCTATTTGTCAACAAATTGTTTCCTAAAAATTCCTGAAACCTCAGGCTCCTGTGTGGCTGCAACCCCATTGATTATCCGCAAATAGGCCTTCATCACGCCAATCACCAACTCGTTACCACCATTTTATGCTATATATTTTGGACGGGATCCGGGCTATTGTGCGGTCCAGCATTACACCACGGACAATCCTTACCCATGCATTTGTGCGGTCGGACATCTTTTCGGCCGGACTATTCTTCTACCGGACTTGAGTTACATGACCAATATTTCCATGTACATTTTTGCCATTGCTGCAAACTTTTGCATTTTCCAGTTTGCATATTATCATTCATCATATTAATGAGATAATGTATTATAGTTTTTATATGCTATGTCGTAGTCGTGACTATATTATTTTGGACTATGTTATATTGAAGATATCATCTGTTAATGTTTACATTATTTTTCGCTCCACGTTGCGCTGGTTAGCAGGCTAAGAACATGCTTGCTGTGCCTCGCCAAATTTGGCCTACGACATAGCATGTCATCTCCGTTTGAGGAAATATGCCTTGAGCAGGAAATGATAAACCAAATATATCTTACAATGGTACAAGCAAAGAAAGTGAACCACTTCTGTATGATACAAAACTCAAACCGAGGTAATATGCAACATCGACGGTCTCCAAATACGCTCTCGGTCATTTAAGACTCACTCATTTAATACTAAAATGCATGCACCTAACCAACAATAAGCACATGGAGCAGTTGTAACCCCGAAACCATTATCACACGGTTGAAATACTGCTTCTAAAAGTTTGAACGAATCGTTCACTCAATATTGTTTTCATCTAGGGTGAACGGTCTGCATGAGGTGTCGAACCATGATGGCATGAAACAAGAAAATGATCTGACCATGTACTAGCAGCAGGTTCAGTATTAGTTATGGAAGTACATCGTGAATGTAGCAGGGACCAATGTAATATTGAAACAATATCCGTATGATTAAATGGAAACCGGAGAACGAAATGCACCTATGAATAAAGTAATAATTATTTGGTGAGCTCGGGTTCGACGTAAATTTTTGTACCATCTTGCAATGGTACAAGCAAAGAAAGTGAACCATTTCTGTATGATACAAAACTAAAATCAAACCGAGGTAATATGCAACATCGACGTTCTCCAAAAACGCTCTCGGTCATTTAAGACTCACTCATTTAATACTAAAATCATTGCACCTAACCAACAATAAGGCCATGGATCCGTTGCAATCCCGAAACCACCATCATACGGCATCTAAAAGTTTGAACGAATCGTTCACTCAATATTGTTTTCATCTAAGGTGAACGGTCTGCATGAGGTGTCGAACCATGATGGCATGAAACAAGAAAATGATCTGACCATGTACTAGCGGGTTCAGCATTAGTCAAGGCAATCGTGAATGTAGCATTGACCGATGTAATATTGGAACAATTTGCATATGATTACATGCAATTTGGGGAACGAAATGCACCTATGAAACAAGTAATAATTATTTGATGAGCTCTTGTTCGACGAACATTTTTGTAACGTCTTTGAATGGTACAAGCGAAGTATGCGAACCATTCGGGTATGATACAAACCTAAAATCATACCGAGGTAATATGTAACACCGACGTTCTCCAAAAACTGTCTCCGCCATTTAAAACTCATAATCATTTAATACTAAAATATATGCATATATCCAACAATAAGCCCCTGGATCAGTGTAACCCCGAAAAGAATATCACAGGGTTGAAACACGGCTTCTAAAAGTTGAACGAATCGTTCATTGTAGGTTGTTTAAATCTTGGATGAACGGTCTGTATGAGCTTCCGCAAAAACTCAATTCCACCAGTCTGCAACAAATGTTTTCTTAATAAATAAATGCGATTTTATGCATTTGCAATATAAACTAACGCTACAGAGATGGATACAATGATATAATTTAAGGGAAGTAGGTGCCGGCCAATTGGCGGGACAGTAAAATATCTTTTAATCTTGTGGCTTGTAAGGTATTGTGAGCGGTATTTTCTAGTGAGAGCGTGCAGTAAAATTTAAATAATATTTTCAGGTTGGCCACTGTTTGGCTCTATACTTTTAATATGCACATTAAGTGTTCCACCTGTTCATAAAATTATACTAAATGCTAATTTAATATCCATATGCATTTGTATAAAGTGTATACTTTTAGGAACACTAATTGTGGCTCACTTGAAATTGTACATCGCCGTCTCAAATGTAGCATTCACACGGGCTACAAATAAAACCTGTAATTTTCCCTAAGTGCATTCAAACTTACTTATATTTACGTATCGGCTCATTTTGTTCTCTATGCGGTAAATATGGTGTATGACTTGTTATGTTCCACACAATTCGTAGAAAATCATTTTCTGTTTTTGTCCGACTTATGAGTGAGTAAAATATGAGTGTCTATGAGTTCGTGAATGCAGCAATATTTACAACAGTCTATGTTTCCTTGCAAGGTACTGCAAGCAGTATGGCGACGAAAGATGACATGTGATATGATATTTCATATGATGCAATTCACATGATTGAGCTAATTCAGCTCTTGTATTCCATACTATATCAAACTGGTAATGCCTCAATATGCGACCAGTACCCTTGAACACCAACGCAACAATCTTCCAACTGGTTCACTGTGATTCTAACAAGGCACAAAGCATTAAGGTAGAAACAATTATATCTCACAGCAGGGGTCTTTTTATTAGCAAAATTTGTGAAGTCACTTACACACTGAGGGTAGCATTGTGGATGGTACACTAGAACAAGCACTATCGACGTGATTCTTGAAGAAGGTACTATTCAAAATAACTTCATCATGATTTAGTGCTTACTAGTTATTAAATATATTATCATGGAGTGCATGTGATACATTGGCCACTCAGAAATTATTATCAAGTGTGCACATGTTTCATTATCAAACAAGTAACTTGGAAGTTTAGCGGTTAGTGCTTAAATCGTTTAAACAATTTACGATCCTTTACAGTGAACCGCTGGTAAGGAATATGACCCACAAATGCATTGTTGAATTGTTGTACAAATAAAAAAATCATTAATACCAAACAACGACAGTTCTAGTTATACGGGTGGTAGTTTGATCGTTAAATTATGTGTTGCCTAATGTCAAATAACATGTTGCTGACAGCTCAAACTTCTTAAAGATAACCGCAGTAATAATACAAAAAGAACCTACAAGGTATACACTTGTTTTTGATCAGTTTTTGATCACTTAAAAGGTTTAACGAGAAATCACAATGTATCCATGCAAGGAATGTGACCGACGTTACAACAGTAAGAGTGGAATGTGGAAGCACGTCAACACAGTTCATAAGAAAATTCGACACAAATGTGAGTTGTGTCAAAATGCTTACACCACGAAAGAAACACTGGAGAGCCACATGCGCCTACATACCGAGGAACGGCCCTTCCAATGTACAATCTGTAGTGCTTCATATGCAAACAAATCATTCATGGAGAGGCACAAAAAGCTCCACCATGAAAAAGTGCTCAAGCCACACAAGTGCACTGAATGCAACTACGACTGTTAGTCGAAGTCGCACTTACGCCAGCACATGCTACTTCATACCGCAGAGAGGCCCTTTGAGTGCGAAACATGCATGAAGCGGTTTAGAACACAGAATAATTTAAATCAGCATCAGCGCGAGAAGCCCTTTGTATGTAATACTTGCGGAAGGCGGTTTCAGTCGAAGAACGGGCTTCAATATCATACATTAAGAGTTCACAATGAGCTGTTTGTCTTGTAATTTATTTAAATTCTTATCAGGTTCTGTTGTATGTGATGACACTTCTTTGCTTCTCCCAAACAAACTCGTGTACAGTAACATTCGATTCTTTTCAAAACAAATGTGTCGATCTTGAAAATGTTTGCATAACATAAAATATATTTAAGCATTGTACGAATGTAACCAACGGTACTGCCATGTCAAAAGTACGATTTGATGCCCGTATTCCAATCCAAGAACCCCTTATGTAGTTTTGATTTCACCTACAACGCTTAATGATTCTTTGTAATAATATTTTTAATTAATTAATCTTGAGTAATACAGTTGTGAATAATAAAGGTTCGGTTATATATCTTAATTATCTAATCACTGACGTTAGAGGCGCTTCGCCTTGAGAACGGCAAAGACACATTTTTCTTTCTACATTAATGTATGACAATATTTCAACCCGACGGTTTTATTCCTATCAGTCACATTTGTCGGCATAAGTGGGATTCACGAGTGTTGAATGAATAGGTGAGCTTAATCATTTACTACATGTGTCCATTCGTCATCCCCCTGCCGTTCATTCATAGTTCTTATTTTGTTGCGGTACATGGAATTCGTGACCATTCTATTTGTACTACTGCACCACTTGAAATATAAAAACCATACTGATGGCTCCCTGATGAAGACTCCGAAGATGGAACTCGTTTTCTCGCACAGTATGTGCGTGACATCTACAACGTTTCAGTTAGTTGTTGTTACTCCTAAGGTACTAGACAATCATATGCTAGCCGCCATGGGCTATACATAAAAACTGTTGTACTACAAGTCCATACTGTAACATTGTTATTGCTTTTTTTTCAGCAGTTTGCATACGATGGAAAGGTTTTATTTTCATCTGGGATTTTGAAGATGCGACTGGAATGCTGGAGCGTTTGGTATGATATACTCAATATGATATACTCAATTAAAGAAACCAAGCAAGCCACCAAATATGCCGTGAAACTGAAAAAGTACCTCAGTATGAAATACATTTATTTTATTTCCCAATCTTAACAGCTAATATGCCTGCGCCCAAAAATGTTCGTTTCCATCATGCCTTAGATCATATACACTTTTGGCAAGAGATTCTTTAAGGATTTGTGGAAATCATATGCTTTCTCACACGAAAAAAACCCCTGTCAGTTGTGAACGTTTTGAAAAGAAATTTAGCACTTCAGGAGCCAGGAACCGACACATACGATGTTCGTATACGAAAAACCTCAAATTTGCATTACTGTGGGAAGCGCTTTTTCAGAAAATCTGAATTTCGGTTACACCTTCCTACACATGGAACCCGCGAAAAGTCTTTCGTATGCAACATTTGTGGACAGCAGTTTGTTCAAAAGAGCAGTCTTCAACGTCATTTTATGATGTCTCACAAAATCAGAGACATAACCGCACACAAATGCGGTCTTATTTATTTCAATATAATAATTTCAATTACACCATGTCTTTACAGCCAATTGATGAACGAAAATGCAAATCCCTGTAGCGAATACCTAATGGCAATATAATTGCAACCCACTAAACCATATATTTTGAGGCATTGCACGACGAAATAGTGAAGAACTTTTGGATGCATTTTTTAACGGCCATCGCCTTCAAACTAACGCAGTTAGACATTATTATTTTACGAGATTGTGCGCAATTTCATGCAAATGAGCACATCCTAAAATCATTAATCCCATCAATTGAATCATATCTTCATGAATGTAGCCCACCACCAGTCGACTACCACCATCCTACAGAGGTGATTACATGTCTCACGATTTTACGCACAGAATGTACTCATATATCATGTACATCTTTTAATGGCACACTTTCATTTGTTGTTAAGTAGAAGAAACTTCGTTGGCATCAGGCATATTGAACCTACCGCTTGGAAAACTAATTCATCTTATATCAAATTGCGATACTTAAGGATAATACTTAACAATAAACTATTTGCGATCAATGCCCCAAGCCCCAACACCGCAACGCAACGCAGTGTAACGAATATGTGGGGTTTTGTTGTCATCGTCTCGCCATCTCCAACTTTCGAATATAAACATTTTTCTGAGAGGGGTTATGTTTTGAAATTAGTTACTCACACTTTCGTGGCGGTTAACAAATCCATCTCATTGATCATTTATCCTTGATCAAAGTATGCAAACTATTGTATTTACAAGACGCTAATAGTGAATTACTACATTTTTTCACGTACTAAGAACTCTCAGAACACTCATAATTGTACGTTCTTGCAGAGGAAATTCATAAGTTGTCATTTAAAGCATTGTCCCAGATTTCCGTCAAAATTTGTAAATGGATCATCCTCATTTTTGAAACATTGAACCGTTGGTTTCACACAAATAATTTAACCCACTATCAAACTCGATCTGGGCAAAGAATTCTGGATAATGTCTACAGTCAACTCTCAGAAATTAAAGCATATACTCTCAACTTCCAACCGCGAGTCAAAAAATGAGGTTAAATTTGAACCGTTTCCTTTCCAAAATTAAGAAAATTTAAAAATTAAGTTTGGCGATTCTTAGACAAAGCAAAATACCATGATTCAATTGCACCGTTCGCGCAATTCGCGCGGTATGGCTATATTCTGGTTTCCGTCAAAAATTCAAAATGAACCATTACGATGTTTTGACAATGCCAAATACCATGAATCACTTGCATTGGTCGCGCAATGCACACTGTATGCATGCATATATTATGATTTTCGTCAAAATTTGTAAATGGACCATGGCCATTTTTGAAACGTTGAACCGTTGGTTTCACCAAATTAATTTAACCCACTACCAAACTCGATCTGGGCCAAGAATTCAGGATAATGTCTACAGTCAACTCTCAGAAATTAAAGCATATGCTTTTAACTTCCAACCGCGAGTCAAAAAATCAGGTTAAATTTGAACCGTTTCCTTTCCAAAATTAAGAAAATTTAAAAATTAAGTTTGGCGATTTTTAGACAAAGCAAAATACCATGCATCAATTGCACCGGTCGCGCAATGCGCGCGGTATGGCTATATTCTGGTTTACGTCAAAAAATTCAAAATGAACCATTTCGATGTTTTGACAATGCCAAATACCATGAATCACTTGCATTGGTCGCGCAATGCACACTGTATGCATATATTATGATTTCCGTCAAAATTTGTAAATGGACCACCCCCATTTTTGAAACGTTGAACCGTTGGTTTCACCAAATTAATTTAACCCACTATCAAACTCGATCTGGGCAAAGAATTCAGGATAATGTCTACAGTCAACTCTCAGAAATTAAAGCATATGCTCTCAACTTCCAACCGCGAGTCAAAAAATCTGGTTAAATTTGAACCGTTTCCTTTCCAAAATTAAGAAAATTTATAAATTAAGTTTTCAAAATGTATATAAACGCAACCGTCCCGTCTCGGAACCCGATGAATAAGCCTGTAAACTAGAATCTGAGACGAGCTGTGGTTGTGTTTATATATTTTTTTTGAAAAGTCTCGCTAGCGGGACTTTTTCAAAACTTATATGCACACGGTATGCATATATTATGATTTCCGTCAAAATTTGTAAATGCAACATGGCCATTTTTGAAACGTTGAACCGTTGGTTTCACAAAAATATTTTAACCCACTATCAAACTCTCGATCTGGGCAAAGAATGCAGGATAATGTCTACAGTCAAATCTCAGAAATTAAAGCATATGCTCTCAATCTTCCAACCGCGAGTCAAAAAATCAAGTTAAATTTGAACCGTTTCCTTTCCAAAATTAAGAAAATTTATAAA
Source organism: Sinella curviseta (assembly GCA_004115045.4). Taxonomy (NCBI): domain Eukaryota; kingdom Metazoa; phylum Arthropoda; class Collembola; order Entomobryomorpha; family Entomobryidae; genus Sinella; species Sinella curviseta. The sequence continues at coordinate 36,740,349 of CM023202.3, read as the reverse complement.
TTAAGTTTGGCGGTTTTGCAAAATACCATGCATCAATTGCACCGGTCGCGCAATGCGCGCGGTATGACTATATTATGGTTTCCGTCAAAAATTCAAAATGAACCATTACGATTTTTGACAATGCCAAATACCTTGAACCCGTTGCATCGGTCGCGCAATGCACACTGTATGCATATATTATGATTTTCGTCAAAATTTGTAAATGGACCATGGCCATTTTTGAAACGTTGAACCGTTGGTTTCACCAAATTAATTTAACCCACTATCAAACTCGATCTGGGCAAAGAATTCAGGATAATGTCTACAGTCAACTCTCAGAAATTAAAGCATATGCTCTCAACTTCCAACCGCGAGTCAAAAAATCAGGTTAAATTTGAACCGTTTCCTTTCCAAAATTAAGAAAATTGATAAATTAAGTTTGGCGGTTTTGCAAAATACCATGCATCAATTGCACCGGTCGCGCAATGCGCGCGGTATGGCTATATTCCGGTTTACGTCAAAAATTCAAAATGAACCATTACGATTTTTTGACAATGCCAAATACCTTGAATCCGTTGCATCGGTCGCGCAATGCACACTGTATGCATATATTATGATTTTCGTCAAAATTTGTAAATGGACCATGGCCATTTTTGAAACGTTGAACCGTTGGTTTCACCAAATTAATTTAACCCACTATCAAACTCGATCTGGGCAAAGAATTCAGGATAATGTCTACAGTCAACTCTCAGAAATTAAAGCATATGCTCTCAACTTCCAACCGCGAGTCAAAAAATCAGGTTAAATTTGAACCGTTTCCTTTCCAAAATTAAGAAAATGTATAAACTAAGTTTGGCGATTTTTACACAAAGCAAAATACCGTGAAGCAATTGCACCGGTCGCGCAATGCGCGCGGTATGACTATATTCTGGTTTCCGTCAAAAATTCAAAATGAACCATTACGATTTTTTCACAATGCCAAATACCTTGAATCCGTTGCATCGGTCGCACAATGCACACTGTATGCATATATTATGATTTTCGTCAAAATTTGTAAATGGACCAGGGCCATTTTTGAAACGTTGAACAGTTGGTTTCACCAAATTAATTTAACCCACTATCAAACTCGATCTGGGCAAAGAATTCAGGATAATGTCTACAGTCAACTCTCAGAAATTAAAGCATATGCTCTCAACTTCCAACCGCGAGTCAAAAAATCTGGTTAAATTTGAACCGTTTCCTTTCCAAAATTAAGAAAATTTATAAATTAAGTTTTCAAAATGTATATAAACGCAACCGTCCCGTCTCGGAACCCGATGAATAAGCCTGTAAACTAGAATGTGAGACGAGCTGTGGTTGTGTTTATATATTTTTTGAAAAGTGTCGCTAGCGGGACTTTTTCAAAATTTACATAAACGCAACCGGCCCGACTCGGAACCCGATCAATAAACCTGTAAACTAGAATCTGAGACGAGCTGTGGTTGTGTTTATATATTTTTTGAAAAGTCTCGCTAGCGGGACTTTTTCAAAACTTATATGCACACGGTATGCATATATTATGATTTCCGTCAAAATTTGTAAATGCAACATGGCCATTTTTGAAACGTTGAACCGTTGGTTTTACAAAATATTTTAACCCACTATCAAACTCTCGATCTGGGCAAAGAATTCAGGATAATGTCTACAGTCAACTCTCAGAAATTAAAGCATATGCTCTCAACTTCCAACCGCGAGTCAAAAAATCAGGTTAAATTTGAACCGTTTCCTTTCCAAAATTAAGAAAATTTATAAATTAAGTTTGGCGGTTTTGCAAAATACCATGCATCAATTGCACCGGTCGCGCAATGCGCGCGGTATGGCTATATTCTGGTTTACGTCAAAAATTCAAAATGAACAATTACGATTTTTTGACAATGCCAAATACCTTGAATCCGTTGCATCGGTCGCACAATGCACACTGTATGCATATATTATGATTTTCGTCAAAATTTGTAAATGGACCAGGCCCATTTTTGAAACGTTGAACCGTTGGTTTCACCAAATTAATTTAACCCACTATCAAACTCGATCTGGGCAAAGAATTCAGGATAATGTCTACAGTCAACTCTCAGAAATTAAAGCATATGCTCTCAACTTCCAACCGCGAGTCAAAAAATCAGGTTAAATTTGAACCGCTTCCTTTCCAAAATTAAGAAAATTTATAAATTAAGTTTGCGATTTTTGCAAAATACCTGCAACTTGCACCGGTCGCGCAATGCGCGCGGTATGACTATATTCTGGTTTCCGTCAAAAATTCAAAATGAACCATTACGATTTTTACAATGCCAAATACCTTGAATCCGTTGCATCGGGCTCTCGCAATGCACACTGTATGCATATATTATGATTTTCGTCAAAATTTGTAAATGGACCATGGCCATTTTTGAAACGTTGAACCGTTGGTTTCACCAAATTAATTTAACCCACTATCAAACTCGATCTGGGCAAAGAATTCAGGATAATGTCTACAGTCAACTCTCAGAAATTAAAGCATATGCTCTCAACTTCCAACCGCGAGTCAAAAAATCAGGTTAAATTTGAACCGTTTCCTTTCCAAAATTAAGAAAATTTATAAATTAAGTTTGGCGGTTTTGCAAAATACCATGCTTCAATTGCACCGGTCGCGCAATGCGCGCGGTATGACTATATTCTGGTTTCCGTCAAAAATTCAAAATGAACCATTACGATTTTTGACAATGCCAAATACCTTGAATCCCTTGCATCGGTCGCGCAATGCACACTGTATGCATATATTATGATTTTCGTCAAAATTTGTAAATGGACCATGGCCATTTTTGAAACGTTGAACCGTTGGTTTCACCAAATTAATTTAACCCACTATCAAACTCGATCTGGGCAAAGAATTCAGGATAATGTCTACAGTCAACTCTCAGAAATTAAAGCATATGCTCTCAACTTCCAACCGCGAGTCAAAAAATCAGGTTAAATTTGAACCGTTTCCTTTCCAAAATTAAGAAAATTGATAAATTAAGTTTGGCGGTTTTGCAAAATACCATGCATCAATTGCACCGGTCGCGCAATGCGCGCGGTATGGCTATATTCTGGTTTACGTCAAAAATTCAAAATGAACCATTACGATTTTTTGACAATGCCAAATACCTTGAATCCGTTGCATCGGTCGCGCAATGCACACTGTATGCCTATATTATGATTTTCGTCAAAATTTGTAAATGGACCATGGCCATTTTTGAAACGTTGAACCGTTGGTTTCACCAAATTAATTTAACCCACTATCAAACTCGATCTGGGCAAAGAATTCAGGATAATGTCTACAGTCAACTCTCAGAAATTAAAGCATGTGCTCTCAACTTCCAACCGCCAGTCAAAAAATCAGGTTAAATTTGAACCGTTTCCTTTCCAAAATTAAGAAAATTTATAAACTAAGTTTGGCGATTTTTAGACAAAGCAAAATACCATGCATCAATTGCACCGGTCGCGCAATGCGCGCGGTATGGCTATATTCTGGTTTACGTCAAAAATTCAAAATGAACCATTACGATTTTTTCACAATGCCAAATACCTTGAATCCGTTGCATCGGCCGCGCAATGCACACTGTATGCCTATATTATGATTTTCGTCAAAATTTGTAAATGGACCATGGCCATTTTTGAAACGTTGAACCGTTGGTTTCACCAAATTAATTTAACCCACTATCAAACTCGATCTGGGCAAAGAATTCAGGATATGTCTACAGTCAACTCTCAGAAATTAAAGCATATGCTCTCAACTTCCAACCGCGAGTCAAAAAATCAGGTTAAATTTGAACCGTTTCCTTTCCAAAATTAAGAAAAGTTATAAACTAAGTTTTCAAAATGTATATAAACGCAACCGTCCCGTCTCGGAACCCGATGAATAAGCCTGTAAACTAGAATGTGAGACGAGCTGTGGTTGTGTTTATATATTTTTTTGAAAAGTTCGCTAGCGGGACTTTTTCAAAATTTACATAAACGCAACCGGCCCGACTCGGAACCCGATCAATAAACCTGTAAACTAGAATTGAGACGAGCTGTGGTTGTGTTTATATATTTTTTTGAAAAGTCTCGCTAGCGGGACTTTTTCAAAACTTATATGCACACGGTATGCATATATTATGATTTCCGTCAAAATTTGTAAATGCAACATGGCCATTTTTGAAACGTTGAACCGTTGGTTTTACAAAAATATTTAACCCACTATCAAACTCGATCTGGGCAAAGAATTCAGGATAATGTCTACAGTCAACTCTCAGAAATTAAAGCATATGCTCTCAACTTCCAACCGCGAGTCAAAAAATCAGGTTAAATTTGAACCGTTTCCTTTCCAAAATTAAGAAAATTGATAAATTAAGTTTGGCGGTTTTGCAAAATACCATGCATCAATTGCACCGGTCGCGCAATGCGCGCGGTATGACTATATTCTGGTTTCCGTCAAAAATTCAAAATGAACAATTACGATTTTTTGACAATGCCAAATACCTTGAATCCGTTGCATCGGTCGCACAATGCACACTGTATGCATATATTATGATTTTCGTCAAAATTTGTAAATGGACCATGGCCATTTTTGAAACGTTGAACCGTTGGTTTCACCAAATTAATTTAACCCACTATCAAACTCGATCTGGGCAAAGAATTCAGGATATGTCTACAGTCAACTCTCAGAAATTAAAGCATATGCTCTCAACTTCCAACCGCGAGTCAAAAAATCAGGTTAAATTTGAACCGTTTCCTTTCCAAAATTAAGAAAAGTTATAAACTAAGTTTGGCGATTTTTAAACAAAGCAAAATACCATGCATCAATTGCACCGGTCGCGCAATGCGCGCGGTATGGCTATATTCTGGTTTACGTCAAAAATTCAAAATGAACCATTACGATTTTTGACAATGCCAAATACCTTGAATCCGTTGCATTGGTCGCGCAATGCACACTGTATGCATATATTATGATTTTCGTCAAAATTTGTAAATGAACCATGGCCATTTTTGAAACGTTGAACCGTTGGTTTCACCAAATTAATTTAACCCACTATCAAACTCGATCTGGGCAAAGAATTCAGGATAATGTCTACAGTCAACTCTCAGAAATTAAAGCATATGCTCTCAACTTCCAACCGCGAGTCAAAAAATCTGGTTAAATTTGAACCGTTACCTTTCCAAAATTAAGAAAATTTATAAATTAAGTTTTCAAAATGTATATAAACGCAACCGTCCCGTCTCGGAACCCGATGAATAAGCCTGTAAACTAGAATGTGAGACGAGCTGTGGTTGTGTTTATATATTTTTTTGAAAAGTCTCGCTAGCGGGACTTTTTCAAAATTTACATAAACGCAACCGGCCCGACTCGGAACCCGATCAATAAACCTGTAAACTAGAATGTGAGACGAGCTGTGGTTGTGTTTATATATTTTTTTGAAAAGTCTCGCTAGCGGGACTTTTTCAAAACTTATATGCACACGGTATGCATATATTATGATTTCCGTCAAAATTTGTAAATGCAACATGGCCATTTTTGAAACGTTGAACCGTTGGTTTTACAAAAATATTTTAACCCACTATCAAACTCTCGATCTGGGCAAAGAATTCAGGATAATGTCTACAGTCAACTCTCAGAAATTAAAGCATATGCTCTCAACTTCCAACCGCGAGTCAAAAAATCAGGTTAAATTTGAACCGTTTCCTTTCCAAAATTAAGAAAATTTATAAATTAAGTTTGGCGATTTTTAGACAAAGCAAAATACCGTGAAGCATTGCACCGGTCGCGCAATGCGCGCGGTATGACTATATTCTGGTTTCCGTCAAAAATTCAAAATGAACCATTACGATTTTTTGACAATGCCAAATACCTTGAATCTCTTCAATCGGTCGTGCAATGCACACGGTATGCATATATTATGACTTCCTTAAAAATTTGTAAATGGACCATGGCCATTTTTGAAACGTTGAACCGTTGGTTTCACCAAATTAATTTAACCCACTATCAAACTCGATCTGGGCAAAGAATTCAGGATATGTCTACAGTCAACTCTCAGAAATTAAAGCATATGCTCTCAACTTCCAACCGCGAGTCAAAAAATCAGGTTAAATTTGAACCGTTTCCTTTCCAAAATTAAGAAAATTTATAAACTAAGTTTGGCGATTTTTAAACAAAGCAAAATACCATGCATCAATTGCACCGGTCGCGCAATGCGCGCGGTATGGCTATATTCTGGTTTACGTCAAAAATTCAAAATGAACCATTACGATTTTTGACAATGCCAAATACCTTGAATCCGTTGCATTGGTCGCGCAATGCACACTGTATGCATATATTATGATTTTCGTCAAAATTTGTAAATGGACCATGGCCATTTTTGAAACGTTGAACCGTTGGTTTCACCAAATTAATTTAACCCACTATCAAACTCGATCTGGGCAAAGAATTCAGGATATGTCTACAGTCAACTCTCAGAAATTAAAGCATATGCTCTCAACTTCCAACCGCGAGTCAAAAAATCTGGTTAAATTTGAACCGTTTCCTTTCCAAAATTAAGAAAATTTATAAATTAAGTTTTCAAAATGTATATAAACGCAACCGTCCCGTCTCGGAACCCGATGAATAAGCCTGTAAACTAGAATGTGAGACGAGCTGTGGTTGTGTTTATATTTTTTTGAAAAGTTCGCAGCGGGACTTTTTCAAAATTTACATAAACGCAACCGGCCCGACTCGGAACCCGATCAATAAACCTGTAAACTAGAATTGAGACGAGCTGTGGTTGTGTTTATATATTTTTTGAAAAGTCTCGCTAGCGGGACTTTTTCAAAACTTATATGCACACGGTATGCATATATTATGATTTCCGTCAAAATTTGTAAATGCAACATGGCCATTTTTGAAACGTTGAACCGTTGGTTTTACAAAATATTTTAACCCCACTATCAAACTCTCGATCTGGGCAAAGAATTCAGGATAATGTCTACAGTCAACTCTCAGAAATTAAAGCATATGCTCTCAACTTCCAACCGCGAGTCAAAAAATCAGGTTAAATTTGAACCGTTTCCTTTCCAAAATTAAGAAAATTTATAAATTAAGTTTGGCGATTTTTAGACAAAGCAAAATACCGTGAAGCATTGCACCGGTCGCGCAAATGCGCGCGGTATGACTATATTCTGGTTTCCGTCAAAAATTCAAAATGAACCATTACGATTTTTTGACAATGCCAAATACCTTGAATCTCTTGCATCGGTCGCGCAATGCACACGGTATGCGTATATTATGATTTCCGTCAAAATTTGTAAATGGACCATGGCCCATTTTTGAAACGTTGAACCGTTGGTTTCACCAAATTAATTTAACCCCACTATCAAACTCGATCTGGGCAAAGAATTCAGGATAATGTCTACAGTCAACTCTCAGAAATTAAAGCATATGCTCTCAACTTCCAACCGCGAGTCAAAAAATCAGGTTAAATTTGAACCGTTTCCTTCCCAAATTAAGAAAATTTAAAAATTACGTTTGGCGATTTTTAACAAAGCAAAATACCATGAATAAATTGCACCGGTCGCGCAATGCGCGCGTATGGCTATATTCTGGTTTCCGTCAAAAATTCAAAATGAACCATTACGATTTTTTGACAATGCCAAATACCTTGAATCCCTTGCATCGGTCGCCCACTGCACACGGTATGCGTATATTATGATTTCCGTCAAAATTTGTAAATGGACCATGGCCATTTTTGAAACGTTGAACCGTTGGTTTCACAAAATTAATTTACCCCACTATCAAACTCGATCTGGGCAAAGAATTCTGGATAATGTCTACAGTCAACTCTCAGAAATTAAAGCATATGCTCTCAACTTCCAACCGCGAGTCAAAAAATCAGGTTAAATTTGAACCGTTTCCTTTCCAAAATTAAGAAAATTTAAAAATTAAGTTTGGCGATTTTTAGACAAAGCAAAATACCGTGAAGCATTGCACCGGTCGCGCAATGCGCGCGTATGGCTATATTCTGGTTTCCGTCAAAAATTCAAAATGAACCATTACGATTTTTTGACAATGCCAAATACCTTGAATCCCTTGCATCGGTCGCCCACTGCACACGGTATGCGTATATTATGATTTCCGTCAAAATTTGTAAATGGACCATGGCCATTTTTGAAACGTTGAACCGTTGGTTTCACAAAATTAATTTACCCCACTATCAAACTCGATCTGGGCAAAGAATTCTGGATAATGTCTACAGTCAACTCTCAGAAATTAAAGCATATGCTCTCAACTTCCAACCGCGAGTCAAAAAATCAGGTTAAATTTGAACCGTTTCCTTTCCAAAATTAAGAAAATTTAAAAATTACGTTTGGCGATTTTTAACAAAGCAAAATACCATGAATAAATTGCACCGGTCGCGCAATGCGCGCGGTATGGCTATATTCTGGTTTCCGTCAAAAATTCAAAATGAACCATTACGATTTTTTGACAATGCAAAATACCTTGAATCCCTTGCATCGGTCGCGCAATGCACACTGTATGCATATATTATGATTTCCGTCAAAATTTGTAAATGGACCATGGCCATTTTTGAAACGTTGAACCGTTGGTTTCACAAAATTAATTTACCCCACTATCAAACTCGATCTGGGCAAAGAATTCAGGATAATGTCTACAGTCAACTCTCAGAAATTAAAGCATATGCTCTCAACTTCCAACCGCGAGTCAAAAAATCAGGTTAAATTTGAACCGTTTCCTTTCCAAAATTAAGAAAATTTATAAATTAAGTTTGGCGATTTTTAGACAAAGCAAAATACCGTGAAGCATTGCACCGGTCGCGCAAATGCGCGCGGTATGACTATATTCTGGTTTCCGTCAAAAATTCAAAATGAACCATTACGATTTTTTGACAATGCCAAATACCTTGAATCCCTTGCATCGGTCGCCCACTGCACACGGTATGCGTATATTATGATTTCCGTCAAAATTTGTAAATGGACCATGGCCATTTTTGAAACGTTGAACCGTTGGTTTCACAAAATTAATTTACCCCACTATCAAACTCGATCTGGGCAAAGAATTCTGGATAATGTCTACAGTCAACTCTCAGAAATTAAAGCATATGCTCTCAACTTCCAACCGCGAGTCAAAAAATCAGGTTAAATTTGAACCGTTTCCTTTCCAAAATTAAGAAAATTTATAAA